>CM035426.1:145461610-145466610 GCA_020310875.1 Ceratopteris richardii | reverse complement strand
CCATGGATTTATACATGGATATGCATGTACCCGACCTCAACACACTCATGGGCCAACTCTTCACTCATGAAGCAAAGATTAGCAAAGGTGGTGAGTCCTCAAGAGGTAATCAAACTTCTGCCTTATATTCTGATAAAGCTAAGGTCAAGGACAAGTCAAAGAATAGAAAGAATGAAGATGAAGGAAGCTCTTTCCAAGCAAACTTTGCAGGTAGAGGACGAGCTAGAGGAAGAGGCAGAAGTGGAAAGCAAGGCAGGGGGAGATTCCAATCATCTCAACCTTGCAACATATGTGGCTTATCTAACCATACTACTGAAGAATGTTTCAGGAACCCGAGGAACTCAAGAGGAAGAGGATTCAATAGAGGTGGCTATGGATCAAATAGAGGCAGGTACAATGGAGGCTACAACAACAACTACTACAACAACAATTACAACAACAACAACAACTATCAAAGTGGCCATAGAGGAAGAAGAGATTACAATAACTATGCAGAGGACCAAAGTCAAGAAGATTCATTATTGATTATGAATCTATCAACGAAGAAGGGTAAGGATGATGATCACATATTTTACATTGATTCGGGATGCTCGAACCATGTAGCAGGAAATGTGGCTTTACTTTCTGATTTGGAAGATCCTCATAACAAGCATGAAGTGCAGACAGGAGATGACACAAAGCACTCAGTGGAGAAGATAGGTAATGTGAAGACATCAGATGGGAATATGAACCTCTTAAGCAAAGTCTTGTATGTCCCTACAATTACCAAAAATTTAATAAGTGTTGGACAGATTGTTGAAAAAGGATTGCAGGTTAGATTCAATCGATTTGGAGCATATGTTGAAGACCCAAGGCAAGGCTTTCGAAGGATTGCCAAAGGAGAAAAGACAGGAAGGCTTTTCACTTTTGAAGTGGAAGATACAAAGAACATAGCTTTGTTTAGCTATGGATCTCAAACTCTAACAGAGTTGGAGATATGGCACAAAAGGCTTGCTCACATTGGTGAGAGGACACTCAAACAGATTTGCAGGGACCAAAGTGTACTTGGTTTGCCTAATATCACAAGGCAACACATGATTTATAAGTGTGAAGCTTGTCAACTCGACAAGGCTCATAGACAACCTTTCAATAAGAAAGGATATATGTATCAAAATCCTTTGGATCTAGTGCACACAGATGTGTGGGGTCCAAGTAAGGAGCCATCTATATCAGGCTCAAGATATTATGTGTCTTTCATAGATGATTGTAGCAGGTGGACCATTCTGTTTTTCATGAAGCACAAGGATGAAGTGTTTAATTGCTTTAAGAAGTATATTGCTCTTGTTGAAAACCAAACAGGTAGGACTTTGAAACGACTCAGATCAGATGGTGGAGGAGAATACTTCTCTTTTGAATTTGATGCCTTCTTGCATGAAAGAGGCATTAAAAGGGAAGTCACTACAAGGTATACACCCGAACTCAATGGTGTAGCAGAGAGGAGGAATAGAGCTATCGTCGAAGCTGCAAGGTCCATGCTCAACGAAAAGGGATTGCCGAACTACCTATGGGCAGAGGCTGTGTCGACAGCCACATATCTCATAAATAGACTTCCATCTAAGTCACTAGATGGAACCACTCCATATGAAGTGTGGAATGGAAGAAGACCTAGTCTAGAGCATTGTAAAATCTTTGGATGCTTAGCCTATGCTCACATTCCTTCTCAAGTAAGAGGGAAATTGGATCCCAAGGCAGAGAAGTGTGTATTCATTGGTTATGATCAAAACCAAAAAGGATATAGATTGTACAATCCAACCAATAAAGGATTTTCTGTGAGTAGAGATGTAATTTTTGATGAAAACAAATCATGGTTTGATGATGACAGGAAAGTGAAGCTGCCATATGACTTGGATGAAGATTTTCCATCACTTCAACCAAAGGAGCCAAAGCAGATTGAAGAAAGTGATTCGGAGATTGACCTAGAAGACTTGGAAAGACTAAAGCTTTGGAAGAACAAAGGTAAAGCAAAGATGCAGGATGCTACATATGGACCCGAGAGCTCACATCAACCACTTAGAAGGTCTTCGAGGGAGAAGAAGAAACCAGAGAGGTTTGGTTATGATACTTCTTTGGTCACCAAGCACTCAATCTACATTGCAAAGGATTCAACCAATGAAGAACCTACCACATTCGAAGAAGCACAAAGCAAGAAAGCTTGGAGAGATGCAATGGATGAAGAAATGGAAGCCTTGAAGGAGAATGACACTTGGGAGCTTGTACCTAACAAGCCATCTATGAAGATAATCGGATCTCGATGGATATACAAAATCAAGAAGAATCCAGATGGAAGTATAAATAGACACAAAGCAAGGTTAGTTGCTAAAGGGTTTGCTCAAACCCATGGTATTGATTATGAGGAGACTTTCTCTCCTGTTGCAAAAATGCCTACAATTAGGGTTCTCATTAGTCTTGCTGCATCTAGAAATTGGAATCTTTATCAACTTGATGTAAAGAATGCTTTCTTGAATGGATGGATTTCTGAGGAAGTGTATATGGCACAACCTCCTGGATATGAGGATGCACATCATCCTAACTATGTATGCAAACTAAAGAAAGCTTTGTATGGATTGAAGCAAGCTCCAAGAGCTTGGAATTTCAGATTGGTTACTTATTTGCAAGACCAAGGATTCAAAGCTAGCAAGGCAGATACCTCTTTGTTCATAAAGAGGAATGGATCTGAAGTGATCTATTTATGTGTGTATGTTGATGATATTATTATCACAGGCAATGATCTTGAAGGAATCAAACAGGTAAAGAGTCAAATGAAGGAGGAGTTCAAAATAAGTGACCTCGGACCACTCACTTATTTTCTTGGATTGGAGTTGATCTACACAGATTCAGGTATATACATCACACAAAGGAAGTATGTCCATGACATGCTCGTCAAGTTCAAGATGGAAAATACCAAGTGTGCAGGTACACCTATGGAGCAAAATCATAAGCTTAGTGCTTATGAAGGAGAGCCAATTGAAGACATCACAAGCTATCAAAGCTTGGTTGGAAGTTTGAACTATGCAACACTCACAAGGGTGGATATATGCTATAGTGTTAGCATATTGAGTCAGTTTATGCATAAGCCGAGAAGACCACATATGGAAGCGGCCAAGCGAGTCCTCAAGTACCTAAAGGGGACCATGAATGAAGGTTTGTTCTATTCATATACTTCAGATATTGAGCTAAAGGTCTACTCAGATGCAGATTGGGCCGGATCTAAAGATGATAGAAGAAGCACATCAGGGTATATATCATTTGCAGGTTCAAAAATCATTTCTTGGTCATCGAAGAAGCAACCAACCGTGGCATTATCTTCTACTGAAGCAGAATATAGAGGTTTGGCTAATGCAACTCAAGAAATCATGTGGTTAAAATCTTTGTACACAGATCTTGGACTTCATTCTTCAACACCTCACATTTTTGGTGACAACACAAGCTCACTACATCTAGCAGCTAATCCGGTATACCATGCTAGAACCAAGCATATTGAAGTCCACTACCATTATGTAAGGGAGAAGCTAATGAGCAAGGATATTCAACTATCCTACGTCTCTACAGATATGCAATGTGCAGACATGTTGACGAAAGCTCTTGATGGTACGAAATTAAGTAGATTGAAGTTGATGATTGGTTTGCAGGAAATCAAGGACAATTGAAGACTTATTTGGAGGCCAAGCATGTTAGGCTTGAGGGGGAGCTGTTGGTGCATTTTGCCCAAGCCTACATGCTTGATATGCTTGATGTTATCCTCATTTGTAAGTCACATGAGTAGTCATGTGAACACCTCTTGTAAAAGAGTACATTTTATCTCTTGTAAATGGAAAAAGAAAAAAGTAAAAGGATGGCTTACCTCATCCATGATGTAAAAGCAAATTCGTGGCTCCAACTACCAAAATCACGAATTTTTGAGCTGAGGGAATCTCTCCTAACTTTGGGGATCACTTTTAGGTGGAGCCATTCGAATTCGAATTCAAAACTCCCTCCAAGAATAGCTATAAAAGGAGCAAGAAGGAAGAGGCGATTAGCAAGCCTTGTACGTGACCACTTCATGTCATTTTGTAGAGATTGAAGAGCTTACTCCATAGCTCTATCATTCTACTCCCATTGTGCAAAGATTCATTGCCAATGTGGTTGTAATCATATGTGAATCTATACATTTACTATCATCTACTTCTCTGTTTTGTTCTCTGCTATACTCACTCAGAGCAGTAACTTCAGAAGGTCATATCTCGAGTTTTACTGAACCTTTTTCAGTGTTTTAAAATGCGTTGGATAGCTCTCATTGTCTAGTTTTTACCTATAAATTTTCAAGGTCATTGGATTTATACTTTTGGAGATATCTGCATTTTACTGCTTACTGGTCTATCTCTGCAGAGCCCCGAGAATTGTGGGAATGTTCCAGAACTTGATGAAACTTGTTCTCAGTGCTCAGTCCATCATTTGAAGTGTTTTAACTTGGAATAGGAAGCTTGCTAAGTCTATTTGCTATGCCCAAAAGGAATTTTTCTAATTCCTTCCAGGTTGAGAGCACTGTTCATTTTTTCCAGCAGGTGTATGTCCAAAAATAGCAAGTTTTAGGAGCTAGTCATTTCGCAACTTGTCGGTCTTGACTTAAACTTTTGGGATACATGTTCCAAAGTACTTGGCTGATATTTTGGTGGATTTAGGAAGCTCAAAGGGTCTACTAATCAACTCTGAAGTCTCCATTTGGCTGGTTGTGAAGCTGGTTGTAGCGGCAACCTAAACAATAATAGTATCTCATCCCTGTTGGATTGCATCCACCATCTCTCTCGTCTTTCAACAATATAGATAGATTAGATAGATTATGATTAGATAGGTAGATAGATAGATGGATAGATAGATAGATAGAATAGATAGATAGATAGATAGATAGATAGATATATAGATAGATAGATAGATAGATATATAGATAGAAGATAGATAGATAATAGATAGATAGATAGATAGAT
>CM035426.1:145446811-145451610 GCA_020310875.1 Ceratopteris richardii | reverse complement strand
CCAAGTGTCCAGTGGATGCTTCTAGAAGGCTCTAGAGCTCTTTGGGCAAAATACTCTTCCCATGTACCTCATGGGATTGAACCCAAGACCTCGTCCTTCACATCCTTGAGACTTAACCACTAAGCTAAGTGGTTCACTTGTTCACAAGAGCACAAGACCTCCTAGTAAGTCTAAACTCGAGATCTTTGTCATACACACGGATGACCAAACGGTGTCCGATTTCAGATCTGTCTGAACCGGCCAGACCCTTGGATCATAGACTTACTTTATTACATTCTTCCCCCCTTGGAAATATTTTCGTCCTCGAAAATAGAGCTATACACATACTGTAGGCAACCCCCGAGCCTCATGTTCTAAAACTGGAAGAACATGGTCATGTTCTAGAACTGGAAGAACATGTCTCATCTCTGTGGTGGCATCCTTGCCCAAATGATTCTAAACACTATCTCGCTTTGCACTTTGATAAACTAGTCAAAGTACACAATAGTGAATGAATAATAAAGGTGGATCTAAACACATATCCCTGGCTAATTCACAGTTTCTGGATGTGCGATCTAGGCACAAACATGTGAATTAGGTGGATTCAAATTACTAGTCCATTTCTAGGCATAACTGGTGCATGGGCTTAGTAATGAAGGTGGGATTCTTATCCCTCGCAAGACTTTGAGAATTCTTGATTCACTTGAATTTGTTTTGGAGAACTTGAAGTTTGATTGTTCCATACATCTAACTTTAGATGTTTATTCAATGGTTTACTTGGATCCAACAGTTACTTGATTTTTCACCCGACTAGAGGACTACTCTGTCCCAATGAGTTGAAAAAATCCTATGTAAACTGTAGGAGAAAGTTTACCATTTCGGTGGAATCACCATACTAACTTCACCAATTCAAATTAAAATGAAAATTGTCCAACTTAGGACACTTTTCTCAAAAGACTTTAACTGAAAGTTCTTGGGAATTGTCAATCTGATGAGCAATTCCTAACTTCTCTAATCTAGAGTATACTGGACTCTAGGAAATCTTTTATGCTATAACTTGAAGCAAAATCAAATGAATAAGTCTACTTAGACTTATCATCTTTTGAAGATTGAAAAGGTTCTTGTACATAACATCTATCTAGGATGTTCAAGTTAGTTATCTAATTCGAACCGGCTATCCCTGGTCTTTTGCAAAAAGAATCAGATACCATATCTGAGTCAATTCCAAAAGATTTGGAAAGCGGAAAGAGATAACTAAGACTTTGTACAACCAATTCAAACTTCGAATATACATAAACTTGCTATGAGTCAAAGACTAGATGACTCAGGACTTTTTACTTTTCAAAGATCTATTTCAACAAGATATTGAAGCATTGTCTTTATCTTTCAGAGAAATAAGCTGGATTCTCAGAAAGATACAAAGAAAATCAAAAAACATCATCCAACCACAAGATACTAGTGTGGTAACCAACATCAGTGTGTCGACCCACTGAGGTTCTGTCGATGAGTTTGGTATTCAAATAATGCTTCACTTGAGACTAAGTTCAAATCCAATTCAGTCTTTCTGACTCCTTACTAGTAATGCAATTCTTATGCATTTCTTTGAGTCAAAAGAGTGAATTTACCAAGTTACACTAGGAACTTGATACTTGACTTAGTCAATTAAATCTTTAGTTGAAAAGATCAACTCAAAATCAAAGTCCAACTTCTTTCAGAAATTTATCAAATATTTCTGATCAATAACACTTAAGCTTGAAGTGTCTTAAGAAGATCTTGGAAGTTACTTACTTCATATCTTCAGTTTCCTTGATCTTGAAGTTACCTAGAAGTATCGTAAGATACTTCTTTCATCCTTTACGAATTAAACTTTTCCTTGAAGTCTTAATTCCCTTGAGGATGAAACCTAACTTCAAAATCCAAACTAGGACTAAAAGATATCATCATCCCACGGTCCGATGTCCCATTCCATCTTTCCTACATCAATCTGAGTATAAAATCTGGTGTCCCATACCACCCTATTTTATATTCACATTAATGTGTGGGTGATTCTTATCCTAAAGTCTAAACATCTCTTGATAGAGTACCTTATTTCTTCAATTCTTTTACAAGAATTGGAAGTTTCAGGCATTACCTCTAACTAGATTTTCTTAGGTTTTGATTCCTTCGCATGATCACCTCAGAATCATGTGCTTTGCCTTGGAAACTTGAAAACCTCTTTGACAGAATATTAATCAGAATTCCAAGTTCTTGAATTTTCTCGAATTCAAGTTCAATTGGTTTACCCTTGACCAATTTTGTAGCGACAAGAGCTTTTGACTTCTTGTCTTTAGATTCCTTTCTGCTAATGCTTTTAGGTACCTATCCTGGCCAGGACTTTTCATAGGAATCTCTCTACTGCTTAAGTCTAAGCATCCGCTCATGCTTCTGGATTTGTACCAAAATCCCTTGATAGGCAAACACTTATGTTTTACCTTCCATAGACTTAAGTACCGTCTTCACGGTTGCAGACTACATACTTGGAATTACTTCACTCTGTTCAGACTTGGAACAGCTTGCTTTTTCACAATTTTCCATTTAACTAAATGGAACTTGAGTGAATAATTCCTAACGGAATTTTTTTACTGCCAATACTTGGGCAATCTACACAGTAGTTCTAATCGCACATTCTTGGACAATCATGGCCAAGTTTGATCAATTCTGGTTGATACTTGCGACAAAAATAAAGACTTAGTCTTTATCTTTTAAGATCTCTTAAACTATTTTAAGCTTCTTGCTTACCTGCAGGATTTTAGAGATCTTTCCTTCAACTTAAGTCCAAGCATTTTCTAATGCTTTTTAGATTCCAAAGCTAAGAATCTTTGATATACGGTTAGGTTATATCACTTATTTGGACTTGAATACCAAACCTGGTGGTTAGGGATTTGCTGGGAACTACTTATTATAAAACTTTTCTTGAAAGATGCTAGTCTCACGTCTGGGGAGATTTTTCTTTCAAGAACTTTTTTGATTCCTACCAAGGAATCAAGTAATACTAGGCTATAACTTGAAGCAGATGATTCATCTTGGAATTTTTTTTGCTTTCCAGTCTAATGATTCATCTTGGAATCGTTTGTAAAAAGAACATTTGAGAGAACTTCTTTCAAATAATATCCAAAAAATTTACTGATTCAATTGTATTCATTTCCTGAGTATCAAACTAGAGACGAAATATCACATTTGCCAGTTTGAAAGTTTAAGTTAAACTTTCATTTATGTGATATCGACTTCTATTCTTGAGTTTGATACAAAACTCATTATTATTGGTCAATCTTCAGATGTTACTAGAGTCCTTTAAACATATCTCACCAATCAAAATTATGTTTAAAGTCCAAGCATCTATTGATGATTGATCCAATAGTAATGTTACTGTGAACACAACTTTGAACTTTATAACTTGTTTTAGGAGAAGTTCATGGATTCAAGATCCATTTCTTGGAACTTTCTACTCCTAAATAAAAAGTTCACACTTGCTTCAAGTCTTTAGGAACTTATATTATTTCTTAAAGACTGCTTAGCTAGTTGCATCATTTACCAGAGATGCAACTATAGAACCTAACATCCTTTTATTGATATCAAGGATCAATTGATGTTGAGGTTTAACCTTTGTTTTCCATCACCCCTTAGGATGAAATTAAATGAAAATTTATAAAAGATTGGTACCTTTATATCTTGGCAAAACATTTATATCCTAAAGAGGTTTCGCCTGCATCATTTGGACCTATCATATAATATGAATTTATGTGTATTTTTGGGAAGAGTTCATGAATCATTTAAGATCCTCTACTTGGAACATCTTCCTTCCCAAAACTAAATTCATCTTGAACATAGTAGGAGAATGATCTCACATGAAATAGAAGGCTTGACTATCTCTATTTCAAAAAGTCACTTACCGAGGTTTCATCATGAGATATAAATCTTGAAACCACAAGAAACTTCTTTAAAACTTTCGAAATCTTCTAAATAGAAGAGTGCTCATGGAACTTTGGAAATATAGTTGATACTCTCATCCAACCTTGGGATGCTTGAGAAGTTATATAAAATATATAACTAATCAACTAAAGCTTTATCCGCATGACTTTCTAAGTACATCCAGGACTTAGAGTCATCATACATCACAAAAGAGTTTGCAAGGAATTAAATTTTCTTGGTTATCAAGAAAATTTATTACTTAACTTTCTCCTAGTGCTTACTTATACCTAGCAAGACATCTATCATACTTAATTATCATTAAGTATTTGTCTTTGATAGCGGAGTATCGACTTGGGAAGAAATTGACTAATTACTTGAGTTGCAAACTAGAACTAGTATGTCTTTGCAACTAACTAGTCCTTGGTCTTCCCTAATGTCAAACTGCGAGCTTTACAAAGTAAGCTAAATACTAAGAGAGTACATTTTCATATCTACTTGCAAACAGCATTCCATTCTTCCATGCAAATGCATGTATCTACATGCAAAAGCATATGCTCACATGCGTATGCATGCATGTTCTTTGCATGTCCAAAAAAATAATACAACAATCATGCATGAGCTTGATGCACGATTTTTTCTTGTACTAAGAATGTATATCATGCAATCCTGATGCATGTATATCCTTTCCTTTGTCCTAATGCACTATGATATAAAAACATACCCTTGAAGTGCAATAGAAAACTTACTCAATGGAAAGGAAATCTGTATTAAACTACCAAAATACATTCTTTGATGCACAAGGATCTTTTGAAATCAAGTCTTTCCTTAATGCAAACTAATGCTTGAAATAAGAAATAGATTAATTCATTATT
>CM035426.1:145409311-145436811 GCA_020310875.1 Ceratopteris richardii | reverse complement strand
TTGTTCACTTAAGGAGGACATAAGATCTGTAAGTTAGATCTTTGGCACAAAAGACTTGGACATTTCAATGAAAGAGGAATGAAGGACATGATTAACAATGGTTTAGTGCTTGGATTGCCTAATCTTGCAGGCTAACACATGACATATAAGTGTGAAGCATGTCAATTAGGTAAGGCTCACAAGAAATCATATAATAAGCAATTCATGTATTCACAGAAGCTTGAATTGGTGCATACAGATGTGTGGGGTCCATCCAAGGACTTTAGCATTAATGGGTCAAGATATTATGTGATTTATGTTGATGATGCTACGAGGTGGATACATTTAAAATGATAAAAGATCAAAGATAAATCAAAAGTGTTCAATACATTTAAACATTATCATATGTATGCACAAAGAATCACAGGGCAAAAATTGAAGAGACTAAGGTCAGATTGAAGGGGAGACTATTTCTCTAATGATTTCAGTGACTACTTATGGAATGGAGGTATAAAGAGAGATGGTATTTGGAGGTACTCTCCTCAACAAAATGGTGTAGGAGAAAGGAGAAATAGAAATCTTGTTGAGTTTGCAAGATCAATGATGAAAGAAAAGAATTACCCTAATTATTTGTAGGCTGAGGCTATAAATATAGCCACATACTTGGTTAATAGGCTACCATGTAAAGCTTTGTAGGATAGGATACCATATGAAGCTTGATGGGTTAAGAGAACTACCTTAGATCATTGCAAAGTGTTTGGATGTTTGGCTTATGCATTGTACCATCTCAATTATGACATAAGTTGTAACCTAAAGCTCAAAATTATCTTTTCATTGGTTATGATGATAAGCAGATGGGTTATAGATTCAGGAGTCTATCTACAAAGCAATTCCTTGTGTCAAAGGATGTTACATTTGATGAGAAAGATACTTGTTATTGTGAAGAGAGATGGTGGATGCAATCCAAAGATGAGTTGGTGCTGCTAGAACCGGCTTCACACCAACCAACTGAAACTTCAGAGTTGATTAGTAGATCCTTTGAGCTTCCTAAATCCACCAAAATATCAGCCAAGTACTTTGGAACATGTATCCCAAAAGTTTAAGTCAAGACAGACTAGTTGTGAAATGACTAGCTCCCAAAAACTTGCTATTTTTGGACATACATATGTTGGGAAAACGGAACAGTGCTCTCAACTTGGTAAGAATTAGATAAATTATTTTTGGCTATAGCAGATAGACTTAGTAAGCTTCCCAATCCAAGTTAAATCATTTCAAATGATGGACTGAGCATTGAGAAAAAGATTCATCAATTTCTGGAACATGCCCACCATTCTCGGGGCTCTACAGAGATAGACCAGTGAGCAGTAAAATCCTGATATCTCCCAAACTATACATTCAATGACATTGAAAATTTGTATCCAAATACTAGATAGTAAGATCTATCCAATGTACATTGTAACACTGAAAAACATTGAGTAGAACGCGAGATATGATCTTCTGAAGTTACTACTCTGAGTGAGTATAGCAGAGAACAAAAGAGAGAAGTAGATAATTATAAATGTATAGATTCATATATGATTACAAACACATTGGCAATGAATATTTGCACAATGAGAGTAGAATGTTAGAGCTATGGAGTAAGCTCTTCAATCTCTACAAAATGACATGAAGTGGTCACGTACAAGGCTTGCTAATCGCCTCTTGCTTCTTGCTCTTTTTATAGCTATTCTTGGAGGGAGTTTTGAATTCGAATTCAAATAGCTCCACCTAAAAGTGATCCCCAAACTTAGGAGATATTCCCTCAGCTAAAAAACTCATGGTTTTATGTAGTTAGAGCCACGACTTTTCTTTTACATCATGGATGAGGTAAGCCATCCTTTTCCTTTTTTCTTTTTTTCAATTACAAGAGATAAAATGTACTCTTTTACAAGAGGTGTTCACATGACTACACATGTGACTTAAAAATGATCATAATATCAAGCATATCAAGCATGTAGGCTTGGGTAGAATGCACCAACAACTGCCCCTCAAGCCTAACATGCTTGGCCTCCAAATAAGTCTTCAATTGTCCTTGATTTCCTGCAAGCCAATCATCAACTTGAATCTACTTAACTTTGTACCATCAAGAGCTTTCTTCAACATGTTTGCACATTGCATATCTGTAGAGACATAGGATAGTTGAATATCCTTGCTCATTAGCTTCTCCCTTACAGAATGGTAGTGGACTTCAATATGCTTGGTTCTAGAATGGTATACCGGATTAGCTGCAAGATGTAGTGAGCTTGTGTTGTCACCAAAAATGTGAGGTGTTGAAGAATGAAGTCCAAGATCTGTGTACAAAGACTTTAACCACATGATTTCTTGAGTTGCATTAGCTAAACCTCTATATTCGGCTTCAGTAGAAGATAATTCCATGGTTGGTTCTTCTTGGATGACCAAGAAATGATTTTTGAACTTGCAAATGATATATACCCGGATGTGCTTCTTCTATCATCTCTGGATCCGGCCCAATCTGCATCTGAGTAGACCTCTAGCTCAATATATGAAGTAAATGAATAAAACAAACCTTCATTCATGGTCCCCTTTAGGTACTTGAGGACTCTCTTGGCTGCTTCCATAGGTGGTCTTCTCGGCTTATGCATAAACTGACTCAATATGCTAACACTATAGCATATATCCACTCTTATGAGTGTTGCATAGTTCAAACTTCCAACCAAGCTTTGATAGCTTGTGATGTCTTCAATTGGCTCTCCTTCATAAGCACTAAGCTTATGATTTTGCTCCATAGGTGTACCTGCACACTTGGTATTTTCCATCTTGAACTTGACGAGCATGTCATGCACATACTTCCTTTGTGTGATGTATATACATGAACGTGTGTAGATTAACTCCAATCCAAGGAAATAAGTGAGTGGTCCGAGGTCAATTATTTTGAACTCGTCCTTCATTTGAATCTTTACCTATTTGATTCCTTCAAGATCATTGCCTTTGATAATAATATCATCAACATACACACATGAATAGATCACTTCAATCCATTCCTCTTTATGAACAAAGAGGTATCCGCCTTGCTAGCTTTGAATCCTTGGTCCTGCAAATAAGTCACCAATCTGAAATTCCAAGCTCTTGGAGCTTGCTTCAATCCATACAAAGCTTTCTTTAGTTTGCATACATAGTTAGGATGATGTTCATCCTCATATCCAAGAGGTTGTGCCATATACACTTCGTCAGAAATCCATCCATTCAACAAAGCATTCTTTACATCAAGTTGATAGAGCTTCCAATTTCTAGATGCAGCAAGAGTAATGAGAACCCTAATTGTAGGCATTTTTGCAACAGGAGAGAAAGTCTCCTCATAATCAATTCCATGGGTTTGAGAAAACCCTTTAGCAACTAACCTTGCTTTGTGTCTATTTATACTTCCATCTGGATTCCTCTTGATTTTGTATATCCATCGAGATCCAATTACCTTCATAGATGCCTTGTTAGGTACAAGCTCCCAAGTGTCATTCTCCTTCAAGGCTTCCATTTCTTCATCCATTGCATCTTTCTCCAAGCTTTCTTGCTTTGTGCTTCTTTGAATGTGGTAGGTTCTTCATTGGTTGAATCCTTTGCAATGTAGATTGAGTGCTTAGTGACTAAAGAAGTATCATAACCAAACCTCTCAGGTTTCTTCTTCTCCCTTGAAGACCTAAGTGGTTGATGTGAGCTCTTGCATCCATATGTAGCATCTTGCATCTTTGTTTTACCTTTGTTCTTCCATAGCTTTAGTCTTTCCAAGTCTTCTAGGTCAATCTCCGAATCACTTTCTTCAATCTGCTTTGGCTCCTTTGGTTGAAGTGATGGAAAATCTTCATCCATATTGGATGTGATGGCTGGATGCACTCAGAAGATCAAGCTGGTGCTGCAAATCCTGCTTCACACCTGCCCTACTTTGACTCCAGATATGCTTAGTAGACTCCTTGAGCTTCCAAATGACACCAAGAAACTATATATGTGCTTTACAAATTAATTGTGTAATAACCAAATCAAAACAGATGATTTTGAACCTTCACAAGTCCAAAAACTTTCTATTCCTGTAATGATACCTGCTCAGTCTTAAGCTTAGTGTGACCAGCACACTTACAATTGGATTAATTCCTTCTGGCAGTATTAAATTAACTTAACAAGCTACCATTAGCAAGTTAAATCACTTCAATTGATAAACTATGCACTGAGAATGATCTTTAGCAAAATCAGAGACACCCCCGACTTTTTAGGATCTACACAGAAAAATACCAGAGACAGTTTCGTCTGCAATTTCTCCCAAATGGCTGAATGGAATGACTTAAAACTTTGTAGTGTTGTAGAATACTTTGAGCTGGTTCCAATGAGCTTTGAATCATCCAATTTGGTTCAGTAGATCTTGAGATATGCCCTGTTGAAGTTGACAGACTTGAAGATGGTCACTCAGAGAAAACAGAGACTATGAATGTATGTATATTGATTAACTATAATGATTGTACATTCCCATTGGCATGTAATGTGATGCTCAATGGTACTCAGAGGTGTAGGCTATAGTGTAGCTCACACACACTCAATGATTTGCTTGGAATTGCCTCGGGAAGAGTGAAGCTAACTCGTGACTTTTACATAGCCTTTTTATAGAAGTTTTGAAAAGTGTTTGAATTTGAATTCAAACTAAAGTTTCCTTGATTCTCTCCACTAGACTTAGGGAGATATTCCCTCAACTGATTCATCTAATTTTTTTCCATGACTCTAGTCTAGTAGGTGTGATTACATGAGTGGTAAAGTCATATAGACTTTTACATAAGATAAATGGTAAGAACAATAAGACTAGGTTCCTATGGTACTTGTTCCATGTGAATACTTCCTTCAAGGATCCAAACTTTAGCCTTCCAAGGTTCCAATTGTCCAAGCCTTATGTTGAGTCTTCAAGGTACAAAACAATGCCAAGTGTGAAGGCTTGATTTGTACCAACAGCTCCCCCTCAAGCCAAACACTTTGGCTCAAGTCTTCATCTCTAGTCTTCAATTATTTCCTGCAATCCAATCATGGATTTAAATCTGCATAGCTTGCTTCCATCCAGAGCTTTAGTAAGCAAATCTGCACATTGTATATTAGTAGACACATATGATAATTGAATTTCTTTGCTAAGTAACTTCTCCCTCACATAGTGGTAGTGAACCTCTATGTGTTTTGTCCTAGCATGATAAATTGGATTAGCTGCTAGGTGAAGAGAACTTGTGTTATCACCAAATATGATTGGTGGTCTTGTGTATAGACCCAATTCTGAATATAATAGCTTCAACCATATGGCTTCTGTTGGAGCAAAGCAATCTATAAATACACCGGTTGTTAAAGTTCTTATTTTCATAGTACATTCCCAAGAGAAGCTCATTAAACATATTATCATATGACTCTAGATTTGACAAAGGCTTATCCATCAACCACCTACCTTATGGCCTTAGTACCATAAAGCATCCATATGACCCGTCAAATATAAAAATAATAAAGTTCATAGTATGCAAATAGTATGATCGCTCCCTAAATCAAGGGTGTGCGGTGACGAACGAAGAATTGAACTCAAATGAAGGAAATCACGCCATGCAGTTTTTAGAAAGTAGATCACTCGCGGTGAGCTCTGCCGCTTGACATCGTTGTATATAAATCATTACATTTCAATAGAAAGTTGGGCGACACTTTATTTCTGTTATATGATGTTATGTCGACCCCTCGTTGCTCTCTCTCTATCTCTATGTGCAACAACTGTGTATTATCTATCTCCGTGCATCACTGTACATTTGCATATTAGTCTGAGCGTACAGAAAACTACATTACTCTACATCACTCTACAACAGTGACGTTTCTAGATTACTGTGCAACGCATAGTTCATAAGAATATAATATGTAAGCGAGATGATTTCAGGCATCTGCATCACTATTTCATATGAGGTTGAAGGGACAACTCATCTTACTTCATGATGAGTCTGTTATGATAACCAATAACACTTCATGATCTCTACGCAAGCGCATAAACTGGAGTTAAGTCATAATGATAGTGAACTCATGCATCTCATAGAAGGAACGTCAGAAACTTAGCGCTTTCAATATCTATACATGTTTTGCTCCTTAATGTGTGAAGGAAATCAATGCATTAAGAATTAGTGTTTATACGCACACTTCGATCTATTCAGATTGATAGTTAAGCGCATCCCATTTAACTGAGTGTTTGGCAAACAATGCAACATATATATATGTGCTAAACCTTATATACAGTCTGATGTGCGCTTTATTTCGAAGGCATAAAATGTATCTATGATCGTACTTATCTGATTATAGATAGAGTTGCATGAGATAGAATATCTATGCTCATTTATGACTGTCAAAGATGGATGGGAATTGAAGCAAGCTAAAATGTGTATTTTTGAAGCATTCAGGTTCTTCGTGATGTGTGCAATACAGGTCAACCTTGCAAACATTGGTTACTATATTATTCAACTGCAGATAGTTGAAGATTGCCGTCGGATTCAAAGGAAGCTGCTCATGATTCTGACACATATATCTATGTGTGTATAAACTGGAAGCCGTCATTTATCTGTTATGGATACGACAGCCGACTTGTGATATATATGTTAACAATTCTCTATGTTGATAATTAATGGCAGATTGACAACTGTAACAATGAGGTTATGCGAGTAGCATAAACAACTCTGTTTTGCCGCTACATTAAAGATATATTGTAGGGTATATATTCAGTTCATGGAACAAAAGTTTCACACTCGATTAAAGAGGTTCGCATGCATAATCTGTTCTCATAAGCACGTATAAAGTTGCTCATGCTTTTGTATCATTAAGTACTCCACACGGAAGTTCATTATTTCCTGTACGATTCAAGTTAAATGGAGTCTTATTTCTGAGTATATGTAATTCTTGGAGTCAACTCACACTTTACAATTCAATACACGTTTCCGCGTTAGAGTGTAAGTCACTTTCAGTGGTATCAGAGCCATCCAGAGCCTTCGAGAGCTACTCCAAGTCTTGAACAACCCTCATCTACACTTCAGTACTTGGCATGTGTCTATAGAGCAAGTAGATCAACACGCATTGAAGGAAGATATTTCAAATCAACTCATGAAGAGCAAGATTTGAAGAAACGGCTTCAACTACATCAACAACCTATGCTATGAGTGCTACATTCTACACATACCTTACATGGAATCAACTCAAATGGACATACAAATGGACGCAACTTGATGGTTTCTATTGGAAGATACTTATGTGAGAGATCATATGATCATGCTTATGATCATCATCTAAAGTCAAGTTTCTTGATATTTTTTTTTTACTACTCAATGTAATCCTGCTATGTTATGATTACATGATTTGTAATTTGGAGGGTACTTTAGGACTCAACCAAGCACTTCATTGTATACTACACTTACTATACTTGAGGCATGTAAAAGCTTATGTTCATAAAGCTTGTAGTACACACATTTGACTACACAACTCACCCATGTTGGCAACCAAGGGGAGTATGAAGCAGTTGTTTTGGTTCCATGATATTAGAAGCAATATAATTTGAGGATGGAAGATAATATATGATGTAGGTTTACTTTCTTGCAACATCAACCATGCAAGAGGATGAAGAAGTTTCAAGCCCTCGAGCTATACTTACATTTCAAACTGCTATATGGAAGCATCAGGACGAATGAAGGCTATTCTTCCACCAAGTTACCTTCAATCATGTGTCCAAACTTATTTATGTTGGAACCTTTATGAAATCTTATTCTTGGAAAGTATTTCCATTGTATCTCTTACACCAAGCAATTGAGATATCATGTGTATGATATACTCAATTCAAGAACTCAAGGAAGAGCAAGGATTAGGCTATCTTTTATGTTGTTAGAATACATTTCTATAATTACTATGTTAGGTGATGATTCAAGCTTGGAAGGTGATTCAAGCTAATTCAAAGGCTATGAAGCAATGCATTGAAGAATCGGCATCAATGAAGATAGTGTCATCAAACCATGAAGAAAGCATGGGAGGAAGATGAAAGCTCAAAGGACTCAATACTAGAAGATCATTTTTCAAAAAACAAAGAAGGGTTGAAAATCAAGGCTCAAGGCAAGGCTCGTCATCAACTACAAATGATTTCAAAATGAAGATATCAAGAAGGTCTACACAACCTACGAACCAAAGGATCAAAGTGATGGTAAAATCAAAAGTTCCTATCTATAAGCTCCTAGTGATTGAAGATCAATTAGTTCATTTCAAGAAGGCATTTTTCATTAAAGTACTCATTTGGTATTATTCATCAATTTGGTACCTCCCTTGATAGAGTTTCATTCTCATGATCCTTGTGCACTTAAAACCATGGTTAGGATCAATGCTCTTATAGTTCTATCTTGAGGAATACCTATTCTTTAGCATCAAAAGCACTCTTAAGCCTTCACTGATTACATAAAAAACTTTCGCCATTGCAAAGTGAATCTCTATCATTTACTCTTGTTCACAAAGAAGATCTCATAGATCTTATGTCCATTGATAAGTACGCTCCAAGCTCCACTATCTCTATATTGAGATTTGTATACAAAGCAAAGAAACTTGTATTCTTAGCCAAGTGCAATTCAAGCACATCCCCATCAAAAAGATTGTATTTGCAGCCAAGTGCTTTCTAAGCACTCCTCCATTATTGAGCAAGTAGGATTGGAAGAAGAAGATTCAAGTGATCGAGGCAAGGACCGTTGACATCACTACTCGAAGAGCTCACTCACTTCTCCAAATCAATTGGAAGAAGTAAAGTAAAAGAAGAAGGAAAGTGCGTCCAATGCACTCTTGAAGACCTCCTTACCATAGGAAAATAAAGAAAGTGCACTCAATGCACTCAAAGATGAAGAAGAAGATTTCCTCACGAAAGGAAGAAAAGGAAAGTGTACTCAACACATTTCAAACAAAGGTAAAAGGTTATTCTACTCCAACCTTGAAGGATATGGGCACCTTAGATGTGCTATCATAAGTCAATTTGACTTGCATTCATATACAAAAAAAAATTCATGTTGTATAGACTCTCATTTATAAAGAGTCACTCAAAGGTTGCATATCATCATACCATTATATCTTTTGTAAAAGCTAAAAAGCACTCAAATCCCCTTCATTACCAACCATTGTAAATTAAAAGGTTGATCACATATACAAGTGGTGTGAGCACTTGTTTCTACACATAGAAGGTGAAATCAAATGGAGAATAATCAAGAAGCTGGGATCTTGATTAACTTCATTTCTTTATGTAAAAGAAGTTATCAAACAAGTAAAGGTATAGAATCACTCTAGAGTTAGAGCAATGCTCACTCCAAGATGAGTGAAGGAAAACTACAACCTTTGAACTTTGCATTAGACAAAGGTAAGTTGTTATACACAAATGGCAAAAGCCATAGATAAAGCACTTTTGTAGCTTTGTAACTTGTTTGAAACCTCCATATGTATTATGATGAAAAGAGCTCATGTATTCAAGCTCTTGTACTTCTTTATCCAAAGAACTATGTAAAAGATTATATCCTTTAAAGATCACAGAAAAGGGTTCTCAAATTGAAGGGGTGATATCCTTGAAGGAAGGTTCTACATCAACATGAAGCATTCAAAGGAAGAAGACGTTATCAACCAAAACGGAGCTATCTTTGAAGCAAAAGAAAAAATAAAGATCAACTACATGGAGCAAAGGACTACATCAATGGACTACATCAACTCTTGAAGAAAAGACATCAACATATGGAAAACAAAGACACTTCAAAAGGAGCAGAAAAGCTAATCTACATTTGAAGAAGATTCAATGATCAAAAGAAATTTCAAGGAGCTACTCACAAGTGGAACACCATCAACCACAATGAAGCAAGATTCATCAATGTACGACATCGAAAGGACATCAACAACAAGGACATCGAAAGGACATCAGCAAGATTCATCAATGTACGACATCGAAAGGACATCATGTGCCGCCCCCGGGGCATCCGAAAGTGTTGAATCCCCCATCGTGTCCCTCAATAGACCCGCAGTTCTGTCTGCCCAGGAGGACCTCAAGAAAGTTTGCCTCGTCGGCCAAGTGTTTGGCCCTAGGCCCCCGCTCGAAATCGTGCGACAATGGCTTCGAAAAGAGTGGTTCCCTCGGGGGTTAATTGTCAGCAAATGCCAGTTCTTACCAGCAAACCACATGCTGCTAGTCTTTGAAAATGAAGAGATGGTGTTCCAAGCCCTAAGCGTTGGCACCTAGCAGCTCGGTCGGTCGACCCTGTGCTTATTCAGATGGTCCCCGGACTTTATCCCCGACAAATCGAAATCACTTCGGTACCCTCTTTGGGTTGAGCTCCCTAATCTCCCATACTTCTTGTACAACTTCGTGTGGGACATAGTCTCCCCCATCGGCAAGCCATTGGCTTCTCGAGAAGACATTGGTGGTCTCATCTATGAGGGTGCAAGACACTCGTTCAATGCTAGATGGCACCCACAAATCTGCGTCGAGGCCGACCTCAGTTCGCCACTTCCATCTACGATCAAAGTGGACATGGGAGAAGGCGATGTCTGGGAGCAGGATATCACTTACAAAAACCTCCCCAACGCGTGCTTTCGTTGCGGCCAACAAGGTCACAAGATCAAAGACTGCCCTCTCAGGCAAAAAAACAAGCGATTTCAAGAAGCCTCCAAAACTGCTCAAGATAACTTTGACGATTCGACCCACTTGACCAAGAATGGGGAAGACAAGGGCCTCCTCAACCCACAAGCTGATGCCGATGGCTTTACTGAAGTTAGAAGAAGAAGGAAAAGAAGCTCGAGGGCCAACGGTGAGAGGAACAACCCGCCATTTACCTCACACAGCAATTTGTATTGCAATCTCGGAAAGGAGATCAACGAACTTGACTATCCAGGTGGAAAACCACTCGAGGTAGATACCGACGACAATGCCCTAGAGATCCCTGACAACAAAGAAACCCCCCAGGAGGGGTATACTACAAGCAAAGAGGATGGATTCACCACTAGCAATGAGGACAACATGGACAGCGAAAGTTCCATCATTGGATCGACGATCCCGGAAACGGTGCCGAGCACGGGGCCTAGTTCCCCCCAGCAAGGAGTATCACGCAAAGGAAAGCAGCCTATGGAGCTGCCTTGGAAAAGCCCCCACAAGAACCGATTTCTAAGTCGGGATCAGATCCCAGCGAAAAAGAAAGAGGAAGCCAAGAGAAGAAAGGACAAAGCTCCCTCCCGCAAAGAGGGATAAACACAAAATGATCGTCATCTCGCTAAATGCTAGAGGGCTAACCGACCCCTCAAGAGCGACCATCATTGGTCAATGGCTGCGCGACATTAGTTTAAACCCAGACATTATATGTATTCAAGAGATTAAAATTGACGGAGAAGACCTACAGAAACGCCTCAGACAGGTCTCCTCAGCCCATGTGTGGATCCACACGAAGCACCAGAGGGGGTCTGGAGGAACGGCTATCGGCGTTAAACACCTCTGGCTTGAAAAGTTAGAGAACTCCTTTGAAGATGTAAGTCACCGTTGGATTGCGGCTTCCTTTGGTGCTCCTCTTTCTGTTACTATGGTTTCCTTGTACGCTCCTAACGGGGATCTGGAGCGAGTGAACACTTGGGCCTCACTTGACTCAATTCCCCACAACGTGCTTATTTGTGGAGACTTCAACATGGTGGAGGACCCTAGGGACAGATGGATGGGCAAGGGTAGGATCATTGATAGTCGGGAGAAGGAAACGTGGGACATGACCAAACTCCACTTGGACTTGGTTGAATTCAAAGACTTGAATGGCTTCTCTTGGTCGAATCTCCAGGCGGGCGAGGACCTGAGGAAAGCTAGGCTCGATAGATGCTACGTCTCTCAGGGCTTTACTCATCAGTGGGGCCACCCTACCATCACGCAACGCACTGACCTCACCATCTCTGACCACTACCCGATCGTTATCACTTTTCAACCTTCAAACAAGATCCGCAAGGCCCCGTGGTTCCATGCCAACGCGTCCTCCTTCTCTCTCCCCTCCGTCCACCAAGAAATTGCGGATGTGTGGAAGGTGGCGTTCGCTTCTGGCTTGGCCCCAGCCAAGTGTTGGAGAAGTGCGGTCGACAAGTCTCGTAAGATCATGATTAGAACTAAGAAAACGATCGAGACTGTGAGACGGGCTCGTAGGGAAGCTCTTTACCACAGACTCTGGCGGCTCGAGGAGGAAGTAAACAAAGGAAAACTCCAAGCCCAGAAAGGTCTCCGAAAAGTCAGAGCTGTGTTGAGATACGAGGAAGAAATACAAAGGAAAAACTTGCAATTCTTCTTCAAGGAGTGGTGGGCCGGCAAAGCCGACAAACCCACTAAGGAGATGTGCTGTATCCTTAAAAGGAAACACAACAGAGAGTCGATCCCCCTACTGCTTGATCCACATGGCAATGTATGCAATTCGGAAGAAGATAATTTTGGCGTCATCGAAGGGCACTTCACGAGACTCCTGGGAACCTCGAACCCCCTCTCCCACCATAGAAGGGACTGCATGGCTGCCATTTCTTGGGTTTCCCCCCGGAGAATTCCACCCAACCTTCACTCCTTGCTCCATGCCCCTATCTCGGAATCAGAAATCATCGAGGTTATTGATGCCCTCCCCCGCGGTAAAAGCCCGGGACCCGACGGACTCACTAACGAGTTCTTTAAATCCTTCAAGCTGGTGGTTGCCACCCCTCTTCGGATGGTCTGGCAAGAAGCGCTAAAGTTTGGTGCTCTTCCTTCCTGTCTAAATAATGGAATTATCAAGTTGATTCACAAGAAGGGGGAAAAGAACAGAATCGAGAACTGGCGGCCGATTACGATGCTCCAAACAGGATATAAGATCATCGCCAAAGTCATTGCCAACAGGCTTTCGTGCCACCTGAGATCTTGGCTTAGTGAGGACCAAAAAGGTTTCATCAAAGGCAGGTCCATCCTGGAAACCATTATGGACATTTGGGAAGGCATGCAATATGCAAAGGAGTCCAACCAAGACGTGGTTTTCCTCAAGATCCACTTTGACAAAGCCTACGATAGACTTGAATGGGACTATATTCTGTAGTCGCTCCAAGACCTCGGATGTAGTCGGGAACTCACCAGGATGATCGCGACCCTTCTCGGAAACGCAACGACACAAATTAACGTAAACGGCAAACTTTCGAAGGCGATCCACCTTAAAAGATCTATTAGACAAGGGTGCCCTCTGGCCCCTCTCCTCTTTGCCATCGCCACTGAGGGGCTGAGCACACTGGTGGCACATCATGTGGAGGCTGGCAATATCAAAGGCCTCCGACTGCCTCACGGCCACAGCCAAATCATCATGAGACTGTTTGCCGATGATATGAACGCGTTCGTTCACAATGATAACACCAGTCTGGAGACGTTCTGGAGGTGCCTTGATACCTTTTGTGTGGCCTCTGGATCCAAAATCAACCATAATAAGACCGCCTTTAGGGCTATTGTGGGACAACAACCTCGCCTCCTCATTGATCATGGTTGCCAAATCATTCCGCAGGGCCAAATCTTTCGGCTGCTTGGCATCCCCTTGGGGTTCGACGTCCCTATGGAACAGCGTTGGAACTGGGTGCTGGCCAAACTTGAAAACAAGCTCAACTACTGGAGAGGCATGCAAATCAATCTCGCTGGACGCGCTATGGTCATCAACACGTTCCTCCTCTCGTCCACCATCTATTTCCTTTCTTGTTGGAGACCGAACGAGCAAGGCCTGTCCAAGCTGAATAGCATCTGCAGGAACTTTCTGTGGACGGGTGATCATAACAGAAGGGGGGTGCCCAAGATCAAATGGGCCATCTGCACCAGCCACAGAGATAGCGGGGGGCTTGGTATCCTGGACATTGGGTGTATGGCCAACAAACTGGCTGCCAAATGGATGATTAAGGCTTGGTGCAACAGGGAGGCCTCGTGGGCCAAGCTGATCTTCAGAAACAAGAATGAGTTGGCTCTCATGGGGTTCCCAAGCTGGAAGAATCTCGACATCATGACCCTGCTATTCTCCCCCATCCCTGTCTTCCCGAAAGGCTCCAATCTGGTGTGCTCCCTTTGGAAGGGCTGGAACAAAGTCAAAAGCTTCACAAGAATTAGTGAGGACTGGAAGTGGGCGGCCGGAATCAGACAAAACGACTCTATCTGGTTCCCGGTACATGGCATCCAGAGTGTGGAATCGTGGAACATTCGAAATGCCAAGAGACTATGGCACAAAGGATTCAAAAAATGGAAACACCTCTGGAAACATGACTCCAACGGCTCGATCAATTTCGAGGACATTGATCCTTCCAAAAACATCTCCTACGAAGAATGGAACACTTTGCAAAGCAGATGCCTCGCATGGGATCGGAACAAGATTCGCCTTCTCATGGGACACGATGCTCCGAACTTGCTTGGTCTCAAATGGCACAATGGAAACAACATACTCAAAATCCCGAACATCAAAGAAACGACTGACCACCAGATCAGTCTCAACAAGAAGTGGTGCCTGGCTTGGACGCGACTTCGATGGGACATGAAATTCATGAGTATTTGGCACCCCCTGATCGAGATTAAGAAGTCTGTCCTCCTTTGGCAAATTCTGCATCGTGGCATTTGGACTAACCACAAGGCTAGCAAAATTTGCGGGGTCCCTCCTTGGTGCAAACGCTGTCACCGGGCTATTGAAGATGTCCCACACATCTTCCTCTCCTGCCCCAGCTCCCTCAAAATATGGCAGATGGTGGGAAAGAAACTCAGACTACTGAAACAGCTTAGCTGGAAACAAGTCCTTTTGGGAGAAGCGATCGGCTGCTCCGCGACACTCTGGAACGCCATCAGAGGAGAAGTATTGTGGAAAATCTGGCGGGAGAGGTGTGCTCTCAACTTCGGTGATACCCCCAAGGAATGGTCGATTGAGAAATCACTATTCCTCCTTGGCAAAAGGATTGTTAACTGTAAGAAATCCCCCCCCTTCAGGCACCATAAAGTCCTCATTTTGATCAACAACAAGCTCAAACCCAAGTGGGCCCCGCATGAGGGCGATGAGAGGGTGATCAACCTTCTATGTAAAGCAACCTAGAACTCATACTGGTTTCCCCTGCTTTGTGGGATTTGGGGGGTCCCGTGGGCGCTAGTCCCCTTCTTTTGTACCTTTGTTTCTTAATTTAATTCAAGTCCGGGAGAGTAGGCTATTGCCGAACTTCCTTTATATTAAAAAAAAAACAACAAGGGGAGAAAGAAAGCTACGATTTGAAGATCAAAGACAATGAAGCAAAGGAGTTTTTACATCAAATGATCAAGGAGAAAAAGCCATCAATGTCTAGAAGGAAGTGATCATTAAATACAAATTTCCTTGAAGATAATCAATCAAATGAAAAGGCGACTACTTCAACTATCAATGACTAAATCAAGAGCAAGAAGTCTACATGAAGAAGAATCATATATGAGGAACAAAATCAAGAAAATAGAAGAAGGAAGCATGAACCTGGAAAATTCACTCAAAAGGGAGATAGCTGAAAGAAAGGCAAAGCAAAGAGAGAGAGAAGAGACAACATCAAATATAATCGGTGAATTTGAAGATTGAAGGGGAGCTGTTGGAGCAAAGCAATCTACAAATACACCGGTTGTTAAAGTTCTTATTTTCATAGTACATTCGCAAGAGAAGCTCATTAAACATATTATCATATGACTCTAGATTTGACGAAGGCTTATCCATCAACCACCTACCTTATGGCCTTAGTACCATAAAGCATCCATATGACCCGTCAAATATAAAAATAATAAAGTTCATAGTATGCAAATAGTATGATCGCTCCCTAAATCAAGGGTGTGCGGTGACGAACGAAGAATTGAACTCAAATGAAGGAAATCACGCCATGCAGTTTTTAGAAAGTAGATCACTCGCGATGAGCTCTGCCGCTTGACATCGTTGTATATAAATCATTACATTTCAATAGAAAGTTGGGCGACACTTTATTTCTGTTATATGATGTTATGTCGACCCCTCGTTGCTCTCTCTCTATCTCTATGTGCAACAACTGTGTATTATCTATCTCCGTGCATCACTGTACATTTGCATATTAGTCTGAGCGTACAGAAAACTACATTACTCTACATCACTCTACAACAGTGACGTTTCTAGATTACTGTGCAACACATAGTTCATAAGAATATAATATGTAAGCGAGATGATTTCAGGCATCTGCATCACTATTTCATATGAGGTTGAAGGGACAACTCATCTTACTTCATGATGAGTCTGTTATGATAACCAATAACACTTCATGATCTCTACGCAAGCGCATAAACTGGAGTTAAGTCATAATGATAGTGAACTCATGCATCTCATAGAAGGAACGTCAGAAACTTAGCGCTTTCAATATCTATACATGTTTTGCTCCTTAATGTGTGAAGGAAATCAATGCATTAAGAATTAGTGTTTATACGCACACTTCGATCTATTCAGATTGATAGTTAAGCGCATCCCATTTAACTGAGTGTTTGGCAAACAATGCAACATATATATATGTGCTAAACCTTATATACAGTCTGATGTGCGCTTTATTTCGAAGGCATAAAATGTATCTATGATCGTACTTATCTGATTATAGATAGAGTTGCATGAGATAGAATATCTATGCTCATTTATGACTGTCAAAGATGGATGGGAATTGAAGCAAGCTAAAATGTGTATTTTTGAAGCATTCAGGTTCTTCGTGATGTGTGCAATACAGGTCAACCTTGCAAACATTGGTTACTATATTATTCAACTGTAGATAGTTGAAGATTGCCGTCGGATTCAAAGGAAGCTGCTCATGATTCTGACACATATATCTATGTGTGTATAAACTGGAAGCCGTCATTTATCTGTTATGGATACGACAGCCGACTTGTGATATATATGTTAACAATTCTCTATGTTGATAATTAATGGCAGATTGACAACTGTAACAATGAGGTTATGCGAGTAGCATAAACAACTCTGTTTTGCCGCTACATTAAAGATATATTGTAGGGTATATATTCAGTTCATGGAACAAAAGTTTCACACTCGATTAAAGAGGTTCGCATGCATAATCTGTTCTCATAAGCACGTATAAAGTTGCTCATGCTTTTGTATCATTAAGTACTCCACACGGAAGTTCATTATTTCCTGTACGATTCAAGTTAAATGGAGTCTTATTTCTGAGTATATGTAATTCTTGGAGTCAACTCACACTTTACAATTCAATACACGTTTCCGCGTTAGAGTGTAAGTCACTTACAGCTTCTTGAGTGGCATTGGCTAGTCCTCTGTATTCTGCCTCAGTAGATGATAGAGCTACTGTGGGTTGTTTCTTGGATGACCAAGAAATTGGTTTATCACCTGCAAAGCATATGTAACCAGATGTACTCCTCCTGTCATCCTTGCAACCTGCCCAATCTGCATCTGAGTATACTTTGATATCAATGTCTGATGAATATGGAAAGTACAAACCATGATTTTGTGTTCCATTTAGGTACTTTACTATCTTCTTGGCTGCCTCCAAATGTGGTACTCTTGGTTTATGCATAAATTGGCTAAGTACACTAACACCATATGATATATCAATCTTGGTTAAGGTAGCATAATTAAGACTACCTACCAAACTTTGGTAACCTGTAATATCCTTGAGTTCTTCTCCTTCATGTGCACTGAGTTTGTGGTTGACCTCCATAGGAATGTTTGAGACTTTAGCTTCCTGCAAATTAAACTTCTTGACCATGTCCTGAATGTACTTCTTCTGAGTAATAAATATACCTGAATTTGTGTAGACCAATTCAAGTCCTAGAAAGTACTTCAATAATCCAAGATCATTGATCTTGAATTCCTTCATCATTTGACCTTTGATATGTCTAATCCCATTCACATCATTACCTGTAATAATGATGTCATCAACATAGACACACAAGTATATTACCTCTGAATTGTTCTTCTTTATAAACAATGAAGTATCTGCTTTACTCATGACAAATCCTTGATCTAGGAGATAGGTTGTCAACCTGTAATTCCATGCTCCAGGTGCCTGCTTCAATCCATACAGAGCCTTCTTCAATTTACAAACATGATTTACCTTATTGGGATCTTCATAGCCAGGTGGTTGTGACATGTAGACCTCTTCAGATATCCATCCATTCAAGAATGCATTCTTCACATCCAATTGGTACATGTTCCAATTCTTGGATGCAGCTACACTCACCATAACTCTGATAGTTGGCATCTTGGCCACAGGAGAAAATGTCTCCTCATAATCAATGCCTTGGGTTTGTGCAAAACCCTTGGCTACCAACCTAGCTTTATACCTGTTTATTGTACCATCTGAGTTTCTCTTGAGTTTGTAGATCCATCTGGATCCTATCACCTTCATGGAGTCTTTCTTGGGTACCAAGTCCCAAGTATCACTCTCCTTGAGAGCCTCCATTTCTTCATCCATTGCTTTCTTCCATTCTGGTTTAGTAATTGCTTCTTCAAATGTACCTGGTTCTTCATTCAAGATATCCTTTGCAAGATATACAGAGTGCTTGGTTACAAGTGAAGTATCATACCCATACCTAATAGGTTTCTTCTTTTCTCTTTGAGATCTCCTCATAGCTTGAGTTGAGGATTCTGGATTGTCTTCTAGTTGCTTCATCTTCATCTTCCCTTTGGATTTCCAAGCCTTGAACTCTTCAATGTTGATGGTGTCTTCATCATCTGAACTTGTGTCCTCTTTCTGAGTTGGTTCTTGCCTCATAAGCTTTGGAAAGTCTTCTTCCATATCATAAGGTAGGCTAACTTTCCTGCACTCATTTTCATACCATGAGTCATTTTCATCAAATATGACATCTCTGCTTACCTTGAAGCCTTTGTTTGAGGGGTTATAGAACCTGTATCCTTTCTGATTCAAATCATAACCAATGAAGATACACTTTTCAGCCTTAGGATCTAGCTTTCCTCTTACCTGTGAGGGAATATGCACATATGCAACACACCCAAAAATTTTGCAATGATCCAGAGATGGTCTCTTACCATGCCAAGCCTCATAGGGTGTCATTCCATCAAGTGTCTTTGATGGCAACCTGTTGATTAAGTATGTGGCAGTAGATACACTCTCTGCCCAAAGATAATTTGGTAGTTTTTTCTCATTAAGCATAGACCTAGCTGTCTCTACAATGAGTCTATTCCTTCTTTCAGCTACCCCATTTTGTTCAGGTGAGTACCTTGTAGTAATCTCCCTCTTGATGCCTCTTTCCTGCAAGAAATCTTCAAAGTCATTGGAGAAGTATTCTCCACCACCATCTGACCTTAGCCTCTTCAAATGTCTACCTGTTTGATTTTCAACTAATGCAAGATACCTTTTGAAACGATTAAATACTTCATCTTTATGTTTCATGAAGTATAAGACAGTCCACCTGCTATAGTCATCAATAAAGGACACATAGTACCTTGATCCAGATATAGATGGCTCTTTGCTAGGTCCCCAAACATCTGTATGCACCAATTCCAAATAATCTTCATGCATAAAACCTTTCTTGGTATAGGGCAATCTGTGTGACTTACCAAATTGACAAGCCCCACACTTGTATATCATGTGTTGCTTGGATACATTAGGTATCCCAAGCACACATTGATCCCTGCTCATTTGTTTTATGGTCCTCTCTCCAATGTGACCTAATCTCTTGTGCCACATCTCCAATTCTGATAGGGTTTGGTCTTTATAGTTGTACAAAGCAATACTCTTAGTGTCTTCAAGTTCAAAGGTAAACAATCTACCTGATTTTTCTCCCTTGGCTATCCTTCTGAATCCATGTCTTGGATCCTCCACATATGCACCATGTTGAGTGAACCTGACCTGTAGACCTTTTTCAACAATCTGACCTACACTCATCAGATTCTTGGTGATTGTTGGAACATACAACACTCTGCTTAGTAAATTCTGATTACCATCACTTGTTTTGACATTGCCTACTTTAACAACTGAATGTTTAGTGTCATCACCTGTCTGCACTTGGTGCTTGCCTTTAGGTTCTTCCAAATCAGAGAGTAAGGCAACATTTCCAACTACATGGTTGGAGCAACCTGAATCAATATAGAACAAATGATCATCATTGATACCTGATTTAGATGTCATGTTCATAATCAACAAGGAATCATCTTGATCCTCTGCATAATTGTTGTAATCCTTCCTGTTCCTGTATCCACCTTGATAATTGCTATTGTGATTGTAGCTATTGTTGTAATTATTGTTGTAGCCATGGTAGCCTTGAGATTGATTGAATCTGCCTCTGCCTTGAGAGTATCCTCCTCTTTGGTGACCTCTTCCTCTTTGGTTCTTGTAGTTTTTGTAACATTCATCTGTAGTATGGTTAGACAAACCACAAATATTGCATGGAGATTGATTGTAGGGTCTCCCCCTACCTGACTTACCTCTTCTGCCCCTACCTCTAGATGATCTACCTCTCCCTGCATAGTTTGCTTGGGAGGTAGAGCCTTCTTCATCAACCTTCTTGCTTTTACCCTTGTCTTTAGACTTCTTATTAGTATATAGGGCAGAGGGATTGTTACCTTTTGATTGCTCTCCATTCTTTGTGATCTTTGCTTCATGTGTAAAGAGTTGTCCAATCAGAGTTGTTAGATCAGGTGCTTGGATGTCCATGTACAAGTCCATTGCAGTGGTAAAGCTCTCCCACTTGTCATCTGCCTTTAGTCCATTGATCACTTGTCTGACTATTTGCTCTTCTTCAATTTCTTCTCCAATACTTGCAAGTTGATCTGCAATATCTTTGACTTTGGTGACAAAATCTGAGACACATTGTTTTGATTGCTTCCTAAGAGTTGTAAACTCAATCCATAGCTGATTCTTTCTGGCCCTTGTGCTTGATGAAAAGTATGTTGACAAGGTTTTCCAAGTCTCTTGGGAAGTCTTACAGTTCCTTACATGAGGTAGAAGGAAATCAGAAATAGAGTTTAGAAGATATGACCTTGCCAAAGCATCTTTAGCACACCATTGGTTGAGCCTCTCATGTTCATCCTTTGTAGGTAGGCCTCTGGTTTTGAATGAGGGCAATTCCTCATCTCCTGATATGTATCCATACAAGCTTCTCCCTTGTAGATAGGTCTTCATTCTCAATGACCATGCCTGGTAATTATTTCTATCCAGTTTGTCAATAAAGGAAGGGAAACCATCACCCATGATTACCTTATTTGCTCTGATACCACTGTTGGATGTGATGGCTGGATGCACTCAGAAGATCAAGCTGGTGCTGCAAATCCTGCTTCACACCTGCCCTACTTTGACTCCAGATATGCTTAGTAGACTCCTTGAGCTTCCAAATGACACCAAGAAACTATATATGTCCTTTACAAGTTAATTGTGTAATAACCAAATCAAAACAGATGATTTTGAACCTTCACAAGTCCAAAAACTTTCTATTCCTGTAATGATACCTGCTCAGTCTTAAGCTTAGTGTGACCAGCACACTTACAACTGGATTAATTCCATCTGGCAGTATTAAATTAACTTAACAAGCTACCATTAGCAAGTTAAATCACTTCAATTGATAAACTATGCACTGAGAATGATCTTTAGCAAAATCAGAGACACCCTCGACTTTTTAGGATCTACACAGAAAAATACCAAAGACTGTTTCGTCTGCAGTTTCTCCCAAATGGCTGAGTGGAATGACTTGAAACTTTGTAGTGTTGTAGAATACTTTGAGCTGGTTCTAATGAGCTTTGAATCATCCAGTTTGGTTCAGTAGATCTTGAGATATGCCCTGTTGAAGTTGACAGACTTGAAGATGGTCACTCAGAGAAAACAGAGACTATGAATGTATGTATATTGATTAACTATAATGATTGTACATTCCCATTGGCATGTAATGTGATGCTCAATGGTACTCAGAGGTGTAGGCTATAGTGTAGCTCACACACACTCAATGATTTGCTTGGAATTGCCTCGGGAAGAGTGAAGCTAACTCGCGACTTTTACATAGCCTTTTTATAGAAGTTTTGAAAAGTGTTTGAATTTGAATTCAAACTAAAGTTCCCTTGATTCTCTCCACTAGACTTAGGGAGATATTCCCTCAACTGATTCATCTAATTTTTTTCCACGACTCTAGTCTAGTAGGTGTGATTACATGAGTGGTAAAGTCATATAGACTTTTACATAAGATAAATGGTAAGAACAATAAGACTAGGTTCCTATGGTACTTGTTCCATGTGAATACTTCCTTCAAGGATCCAAACTTTAGCCTTCCAAGGTTCCAATTGTCCAAGCCTTATGTTGAGTCTTCAAGGTACAAAACAATGCCAAGTGTGAAGGCTTGATTTGTACCAACAATCCAAGTCATAAGGCAGCTTCACTTTGCTCTCATCATTAAACCATGATTTGTTTTCATAAAAAATTACATCTCTACTCACAGAAAATCCTTTATTGGTTGGATTGTACAATCTATATCCTTTTTGGTTTTGATTGTAACCAATGAATACACACTTCTCTACCTTGGGATCGAATTTCCCTCTTACTTGAGAAGGAATGTGAGCATAGGCTAAGCATCCAAAGATCTTATAATGCTCTAGACTAGGTCTTCTTCCAATCCACACTTCATATGGAGTTGTTCCATCTAGTGACTTAGATGGAAGTCTATTTATGAGATATGTGGCTGTAGAAATAGCCTCTGCCCATAGGTAGTTTGGCAATCCCTTTTCGTTGAGCATGGACCTTGCAGCTTCGACAATAGCTCTGTTCCTCCTCTCTACTACACCATTGAGTTCGGGTGTATACCTTGTAGTGACTTCCCTTTTAATGCCTCTTTCATGCAAGAAGGCATCAAAATTAGAAGAGAAGTATTCTCCTCGACTTTCTGATCTGAGTCTTTTCAAAGTCCTACCTGTTTGGTTTTCAACAAGAGCAATATACTTCTTAAAGCAATTAAACATTTCATCCTTGTGCTTCATGAAAAACAGAATGGTACACCTGCTAGAATCATCCTTGAAAGACACATAATATCTTGAGCCTCATATAGATGGCTCCTTACTTGGACCCCACACCTTCGTGTGCGGTTGATCCAAAGGATTTTGATACATATATCCTTTCTTATTGAAAGGTTGTCTATGAGCCTTGCCGAATTGACAAGCTTCACACTTATAAATCATGTGTTGCCTTGTGATATTAGGCAAACCAAGTACACTTTGGTCCCTTCAAATTTGTTTGAGTGTCCTCTCCCCAATGTGAGCAAGCCTTTTGTGCCATATCTCCAACTCGGTAAGAGTTTGAGATCCATAGGTAAACAAAGCTATGTTCTTTTTATCTTCCACTTCAAAAGTGAAGAGCCTTCCTGTCTTTTCTCCTTTGGCAATCCTTCAAAAGCCTTGCCTTGGATCTCAACATATGCTCCAAATTGGTTGACTCTAACCTGCAATCCTTTTTCAACAATCTGTCCAACATTTATTAAATTTTTGGTAATTGTAGGGATATACAAGACTTTGCTTAAAAGGTTCATATTCCCATCTGATGTCTTCACATTACCTATCTTGTCCACTGAGTGCTTTGTGTCATCTCCTATCTGCACTTCATGCTTGTTATGAGGATCTTCCAAATCAGAAAGTAAAGCCACATTTCCTGCTACATGGTTTGAGCATCCCGAATCAATGTAAAATATGTGATCATCATCCTTACCCTTCTTCACTCATAGATTCATAATCAATAATGAATCTTCTTGACTTTGGTCTGCATAGTTATTGTAATCTCTTCTTCCTCTATGGCCACTTTGATAGTTGTTGTTGTTGTTGTAATTGTTGTTGTAGTAGTTGTTGTCGTAGCCTCCCTTGTGCCTGCCTCTATTTGATCCATAGCCACCTCTATTGAATCCTCTTCCTCTTGAGTTCCTCGGGTTCCTCAAACATTCTTCAGTAGTATGATTAGATAAGACACATATATTGCAAGGTTGAGATGATTGGAATCTCCCCCTGCCTTGCTTTCCACCTCTGCCTCTTCCTCTAGCTCTTCCTCTACCTGCAAAGTTTGCTTGGAAAGAGCTACCTTCATCTTCATTCTTCCTATTCTTTGCATTTTCCTTGACCTTAGCTTTATTAGAATATAAGGCAGAAGTTTGATAACCTCTTGATGACTCACCACCTTTGCTAATCTTTGCTTCATGAGTGAAGAGTTTGCCCAAGAGTGTGTTGAGGTCGGGTACATGCATATCCATGTATAAATCCATGGCTGTTGTAAATGACTCCCACTTGTCGTCTGCTTTGATTCCATTTATGATTTGTCTAATGATTTTATCCTCTTCAATTACCTCTCCAATGCTTCCAAGTTGTTCAGAAATCTCCTTCATCTTTGTGACATAATCAGTCACACTTTGCTTCGGGCTTTTCTTCATTGTTGTGAACTCCATCCACAATTGGTTCTTCCTTGCTCGAGTGTTGGAATAGAAGAAAGAAGCAAGTGCATTCAAGGACTCTCTTGATGTCTTGCATCCCTTGACATGAGGTAAAAGGAAATCAGAGATTGAGTTTAGAATATAGGACCTTGCAAGTGCATCCTTCGAACACCAATTTGAAAGTCCTTCCACTTCTTCATGTGATGGTTGCCCTTTGTTCCTCATGGTTGGCATTGCTTCTTCTCTGGATATGAATCCATATAGATTCCTCCCTTGAAGGTAATCCTCCGTCCTTAGATACCATGTCAGGTAGTTGTTTCGATGCAATTTGTCAATTGTTGATGGAGATCCATCTCCCATGTTGCTTGACTCTGCTCTCCATTCTCGGGGCTCTACAGAGATAGACCAGTGAGCAGTAAAATCCAGATATCTCCCAAAGTATAAATTCAATGACATTGAAAACTTGTACGCAAAAACTAGACACTAAGAGGTATCTAAGGCACATTAAAACACTAAAAAATGTTGATTAGAACACGAGATATGACCTTCTAAAGTTAGTGCTCTAAGTGAGTATAACAGAGAACAAAACAGAGAAGTAGATAATGATAAATGTATAGATTCACATATGATTAGAGTTAGATTGGCAATGACTATTTGCACAATGAGAGTAGAATTTTAGAGCTAAGGAGTAAGCTCTTCAATCTCTACAAAATGACATGAAGTGGTCACGTACAAGGCTTGCTAATCGCCTCTTCCTTCTTGCTCTTTTTATAGCTATTCTTGGAGGGAGTTTTGAATTCAAATTCAAATGGCTCCACCTAAAAGTGATCCCCAAAGTTAGGAGATATTCCCTTAGCTCAAAAATTCATGGTTTTAGGTAGTTAGAGCCACGACTTGCTTTTACATCATGGATGAGGTAAGCCATCCTTTTCCTTTTTTCTTTTTTTTTTTTCAATTACAAGAGATAAAATGTACTCTTTTACAAGAGGTGTTCACATGACTACACATGTGACTTATAAATGATCATAATATCGAGCATATCAAGCATGTAGGCTTGGGTAAAATGCACCAATAGTTATGTAGGTACACTTAATATTCATGCAAGTGATGAAGAATCATTGAACCATATGAAAGGTAACTCAAAGGTTCAAATATTTGATTAAGAAGAGAACAATGAAGCAGTAGTTGAAGTTGAAGAAATGCCAAGGTTTGATCGAGAATGTTATGAACCCGAAACTCCAAAAAGTGGAAAACTAAGAAGATCATCAAGGCATAAATGGCAGCCTACAAGGTATAGCTATGATACTTCATTTTGTATGACTAAAGATTATGCTTACATGGTGAAAGTAGAAGAAGATCCTCCTACATATGATGAAGCAAAAGGTAAAGAGAATTGGGAGAAAGCTATGCAAGATGAGTATGATGCATTGATGGAGAATGATACATGGGATTCGGTTCCTAAACCAAATAATTAGAAAACCATTGGATGCAAATGGGTCTACAAGACAAAGATGTATACAAATGCAAGTGTGTCTAGGTATAAAGCTAGATTTGTTGTGAAAGGGTATACTAAGACATACGGTGTAGATTACGATGAGACTTATGTTCCTATGGAAAAGATGGCAACTATAAGGACTCTCATAGCTATTGCTGCATGCAAAGGTTGGAAGCTATGTCAATTAGATGTGAAGAGTTCTTTTCTAAATGGTTACATTTTAGATGATGTCTTTATGGAGCAACCAGAAGGTTTCAAGGATAAAAGGTATTAAGAGTATGTGTGTAAGCTCAAGAGAGCTTTGTGTGGTTTGAAGCATGCCCCAAGGGCATGGAATTATAGACTTGTGAAGTTCTTGAAGGAGCTTGGTTTCCAAGTGTCTAAGGCAGATAGTAGCTTGCTTGTTAAAGCAAGTGATGATGGGTTCATCTACATTTGCATATATGTTGATGCTATAATACTTACAGGTACAAATGAGAATGGCATACAAAGTGTTAAGAAGCAAATGGAGAAAGAGTTCAAGATTAGTGACTTGAGAGACTTGTCATATTTCTTGGGCATGGAGATTTCATAGACTCAACATGGAATATATGTGACTCTAGAAACATATTTAAAGAATTTGCTAATCAAGTTTAAAATGGAAGATTGCAGGGTAGCACCTACTCCAATGGAGGTTAATCATAAGTTGAGCAGATATGGAGGAGAAGAACTCAAGGATATGACACTTTATCAAAGTTAGGTTGGTAATCTAATCTATGCTACATTAATTAGGCCTGATTTGTCATATGCAGTTGGAGTGTTGTCTCAATTCATCCATTGTCCTAGGAAAGAACATTGGATTGCACGACAAAGGGTGCTAAGATAGATTAAGGGCACACTCAAATAAGGTTTGTATTATGGATTCACATCAGATACAAAGATCAAGATATATAGTAATACAAATTGGGTAGGTAATCTTGATAATAGAAGGTCAACATATGGGTTTCTATCTTATGTGGGAGATAATTTAATCTCTTGGTGTTCTAAGAAGCAACATATAGTTGCTTTATCATCCATAGACGCAGAGTATAAAGGTATGGTTGAAGTTGCAAAGTAGGTTATATGGTTGAAGACTCTCATGAAGAGTTTTGACATCATTTAGAGTACTCCCACTATTCGTGGAGATAATATGAGTTCATTCTATCTAGCTGTTAACCTTGTGTTTCATGCCAAGACTAAAAATATTGAGATTCAATATCATTTCTTGAGAGAGAAGATGAAAGATCAGATTGCAGACATGTTAACCAAAAGCTTGGATGGACCTAAGTTACATAGGTTCAAAGACATGGTAGATATAAAGAAGAAGGAGAAAATCACAATTGATGAGTGAGGGGGAGCTATTGGTTCAGGACAATCAACAATTGATGATTGGGATAAGGATTGAATACAAATAATAAAGAAAAGATCAAATTCTAAGGCTTGAAGACTAGTGCATGGTCAGAAAATGAAGCCATGTATATACATGTACATTACGATTGAAATTAGTTAACTCATATCTTTTGTAATAGTGATGAGTTTGTACATATATTCCTATATATACAAGTATAGAGTAGGGACATAAATGAGAAGAGA
>CM035426.1:145384311-145406811 GCA_020310875.1 Ceratopteris richardii | reverse complement strand
ATGGTTGAATAGCATCTTCCATAAAAACAACATCACGGCTAACTAGAATGTGTTTAGTATGTGAATGATACAAACGATAGCATTTACTTTCAGAACTGTACCCAACAAAAATACATTTAACTGCTTTATCATCCAATTTTCTGCGATGTTGTTCACGCACTAATACATATGCCAAACAACCAAAAACACGTAGATGAGCAATAGATGGCTTGCCATCATGCCAAGCCTCATATGGAGTGATAGCTTGCAGCTCTTTAGTGGGACACCTCTTAAGTACATATGCTGCCCACATGATAGCGACAAGCGAGAAACTATGTGGTAAAGCGTGAATCTTGACCATACACCTCGCCATCTTCATGAGTGACATGTTCTTTCATTTAGCAACTCCATTTTGTTGAGGTATATACGACATTGTACACTCGTGTTTTATCGGACGTTTAGCCTGAAATGCATTAAAATTAGAAGAAATATATTCCCCCCTGGATCAGAACGAAGGGTGCCCATTTTACATGCCAATAGATTTTTAGCCAAAACCAAAAATTGTTTGAAGCACATGAACACTTCAGACTTTGCCTTCAATGAATATACCCATGCATGCTTGTAAAAATCATCGATGAAAGTCACAAAGTAAAGATAATTTCCAAAAGAAGATGTTTGCATAGGACCAAAGACATCATTATGTACAAGCTGCAATTTCTAAGTAGCCCAAACTAAACCATATTTTGAAAGGAGGAACACTGCATTTTCCCCAAAATACAACCTTCACAAACATGTTTTCTAGGTGCCTCAAGTTTGGGCAAAGAGGACACCATTTAAGATTTCTGTAGGCATAGCAAACTAGCAAAATTCAGATGACCAAAGTGTGCATGCCAAAGCTCTGCATCTCACATAGCTTGAGAATCATGTACTCCACATGCCGAGTCATTTACAAATCTTTCATAGTCTATGATCTTATATAGCCCATGACATAAAATGCCAGAAGCAATAATCATGTCGCCATTTGACAGATCATGAATTGTACATCTATCATCAACAAATTTCACAGCCAAGCCAATCTTGGCTAATGTAGAAAGTGATAACCGATTTTTCTTTATCCCTAGCACAAAAAAATCATCTGACAAAGTGAAAGAACTATCATCATCTATAGTCAAAATGATCTTACCAACTCCCATAACTAGATAAAAGAAGTTGTTAGCGCATGTAATAGTATTCCCTGTAGGGGTAGGCTTGAGTGAAGAGAAGAAACTGTGTTGTGAGGTAATATGTTTGGTCTCCCCAATGTCAAAGTACCAAACATTTGAGTCTACTACAGACATGCATTGATCATGAAAAGATGGGTTGAAACTGCAAACTGTAGTAAACACCCATTCTTTATCCTCCACAAGGTTAGGAGACTATGGTTTCGAAGTAGAGGCCTCTATGACAACCATTCTAGCCTCTTTTTTTTTTCCTCTTTTGCAGCTACTTTAGGACAGTTCTTTATGATATGATCATTTCCTTTACAGTACTTGCAAAATATTTTAGGTTTTCTTTATTTCTCCTCATCTTTGTCTTCCTTTTTGGAATGTGCACCATTTGCAAATTTTTGCTTGCTAGTTGAAGAGCTCCTTTTGATTAGCTAGGAAAGCTTGATCTGCAACACACAGAATGGACCGATTCTGCCTTGACTGATCTTCTTGCAACATAAAAGAGACTAACTCCTAAAATGATAAGGCATTTGGATTGCCCTTCACCATCAACCAAAGAGTAGAAGCAAAACATTGATATGAATCAAGAAGACAATTCAGAACGGTCTACACAAGTGAGCTATCAAATATAACTTCATCAATAGAAATTAACTGTTCCTTCAAGTGTTTGATCTTTGTTAGAAAATTTTCCATAGAATCACCTTCATTCATGTGCTCACTGTCCAATTGTTTTTGCAAGTAAGCAACACGAGCCTCATTCCTAGCTTGGTACAATGTGGTAAGTGTATCCCAAGCATCCTTCGTTGTTCTACAAGATCAAATGTGAGGAATAATGGCACATTTGATAGACAAAGCTATCAATGCATGTGCCAGGGCATCTCTGCCATCCCAACAAATTTGCTCTATAGTAGGTGCAGCATAAATTGTAGCACAAACAGGAATATGCAGAATATCATCATCTTCGACACCTTCTGCATCAGCTTCAATACCTGTAGTTGTAACAGTTGCAGGTGTGATAGGACCTTTTTCAACACCCTGCACAATGTTCCATAGTCCTTTTGCAACCAATACATGTCACATCATATAAGCCCATAATGTGTGGTCGGTACCATCCAACTTATCCTCAACAACCAACATATGGAATACATCACTGCTTTCAGCCATGGCTGGTGATGAAAATACCTTGATGCAGAGAATTGACTGTATCTCAGAAAGTTGAACACAACTACCCAAATGAACTCTACTAAACCTATAGTAGACTTCAAGATGCTTATATTGGTGAACCGAAACTGGTATATATATTTGGCACGAAAAGATAAAATAGCTTGCACAAGCGTTATGATAGTGCATTTGAAGGTCCAAAGGAGCTCAGATTGCGATTTTGCACGACAAAATAAAGCAGTTTTGATCTCGGAAACACGTTGAGTATGCTCACCAAAATTCATGCAATTTTGGGACTACAACTAGAGAGGTGTCAACGACGCCCTAGATGAAGCGGCAACCTGCTCTGATACCAATTGTTGGATTTAGACATTTGCGGAAGCACACGAACAGCACAAGGAAGAAGAAGAAGCTTGGAGCACAACACATAATATTGAATGTATTACTAGAGAATTTAGAAAGATAAGTAGCCCCCTAGGGAAATAGACATAGATACAAGCTGGGGGAAAAACCCCTAAAGAGGGAAAAAAGTGCCCCGACAGTCCTAGTGTGTTCACACACATCACTACTTAAATATATCAACAAAGAACCCCATTGAAGATTTGTGCCATTGATGGATTCTCGCTTCCTTTTGTGCCCCCTTTCGATTCAGGTTAGTGTTTATGTATGCCCCAAATGGGGATATGGAGAGACTCGACACCTAGGCCTCCTTAGACATGCTCTCCTAAGACGTTCTAATTTGCAGAGACTTCAATATGGGAGGACCCTGCGGACAATTAGAACAACAAGGGTCGGATCATCCATAGTCGTGAGAAAGAAATTTGGGAGAAAACCAAACTGCAGTTGGGTTTAGTCGAATTCAAAGACTTGAAAGGCTTTTGGTGCTCAAACCTCCAAGTGGGCGAGTCGCAATGCACTAGCCTTGTCATCTTTGACCACTACCGAATCATTATCTCTTTCCAACCTTTCACCAAAATCCATAAGGCTCCTTGGTTCCGTGCTTGCTCGAATTCCTTCTCACTCCCTTTTGTCCATCGAGAAATTTCTAAAGTGTGGAAGGAGGTTGGCCTCTTGCTCATCCCCAGCCAAGGGCTGGAGATGTGCAGTCGAAAAGACATGGCAAATCATGACAAGAACCATGAAGATGCTCTAGACTGTTCGACAATCATGTATAGAAGCTCGATATTATAGAATCTTGAAACTTGAGGAGGAAGTGAATAAAGGAAATGCTCAATCCCAGAAGGGTCTACGAAAAATCAGAGCGCTGCTTAGATACGAGGAAGAAATACAAAGGAAAAATTTGCAAGTATTCTTTAAGGAGTGGTGGATTGGCAAAGCCGACAAACCTACCAAGGAGATGTGCAACATCCTTAATAGGAAGCAAAATAGAGAATTGATTCACCTATTGCTAGACTCAAATGGTGATGTATGCAATTTGGAAGAAGAAAATTTTGGAATCATTGAAGAGCACTTTACGAGACTCTTGGGTATCTCGACCCCCCTCTCCCACCATGGATGCAACTACATGGCAGCCATATCTAGGGTATCATCTCATAGGATCCCATACAACCTTTGTTCCATGCTAGATGCCCCTAACTTGGAAGAAGAAATCATTGAATTCATTGACGCCCTCCGTAGTGGTAAGAGCCATGGGTCGTACAGGCTCACTAATGAGTTCTTTAAGTCCTTCAAGTTGGTGATTGCCACCCCTCTTTGTTTGGTCTGGCAAGAGTCACTCGAGTTTGGCATGCTTCCAACTTGCCTCAACAATGGCATCATCAAGTTAATCCACAAAAAAGGGGAAAATACCAGAATTGAGAACTGGCATCCAATTACCATGCATCAAATGGGATATGATCTTGCCAAAGTCATAGCCAACAAATTTTTCAGCCATTTGAGAGCACGGTTAAGCAAGGACCAAAAAGGTTTCGTCAAATGCAGATCAATATTGGATGCCATTATGGATATTTGGGAAGGTCTTCAATTTGCGAATGAGTCAAGACAAGATGTGGTTTTCCTCAAGATCGACTTTGACAAAGCTTACAACACATTGGAATGGGACTATATTCTGCAGTAACTTAAAGATCTCAGATGCAGTCACAAATACCTAAGATGATATCGATCCTTCTGGGAAATACATCGACTCAAATAAATGTTAATGGCCAACTTTTGAAGGTGATCAAATTAAAAAGATGAATTAGACAAGGGTGCTTGTTGGCTCCCCTTCCCTTTTCCATTGCCATGGAAGGGCTTATCCTAGTGGAACAATAGGTGGAAGTAGGTAATATCAAAGGCCTGCAATTGCCCCGGGACCACAACCAAATCACCATGAGACTTTTTGTCGATGATATGAACACATTTGTCCACAAGGATAGTACCACCATGGAGTCATTTTAGAGGTGCCTGGATACTTTTTGCAAAGCAGTTGGATCAAAATCAACCACTCAAAGACCGATTTCAAAGCTATTGCTGGGATCGAGCCCGACCTTCTTTTTGATCATGGTTGTCATAACAGTCCTGAGGGCCAAATTTGCTGGCTTCTTGGGATTCCCATGGGCTTTGGTATCTCATTCAAGCAGCAATGGAATTGGGTCCTCGCCAGACTTGAAAGCAAACTAAACTATTAGAGAGATATCAATCTTGGTGTTCGCACAATGGTTATCAACACATTTCTCCTTTCGTAGACCATTTACTTCCTCTCTTGTTGGAGATCGAAAGAGCAAGAACTATCCAAATTGGAAAGTATTTACAGAAACATCCTTTGGATGGGAGACCACAACAGAAGGGGGTGCCTAAAATCAAGTGATCCATTTGCACTAACCAAAGAGATAGTGGGGGCCTAAGCATTCTAGACATTGGGTGCATGGCTTACAAACTTGTGGCAAAATAAATGATTAAGGCATGGTGCAATGGGGATTCCTCGTGGGAGAAGTTGATCTTCAGAAACAAGAATTCATTGACTTTCATTGGATTCCCAAACTGGAAGAATCTTGACATCCTGACCCTGTTCCCTCGATCTCAAATTTTTCTGAAAGGCTCAAATCTTGTGTGCTCCCTATGGAAGAGTTGGAATAAATTCAAACGCTTCACAAGAATTAGTGGAGATTAGAAGACAAAATGACTCTATCTAGTTTTTTATCTATGGCATCTAGAATGTGGAATCGTGGAATATTAGAAACACCAAGAGGCTTTGGAACAAAGGCTTCAAAAAATGGAAACATCTCTAGAAACAAGACCCCAACTAGTGGATCAACTTTGAGGATGTTGACCCTAGCATCAACATTACCTATGAAGAATGGAATACTTTGCAAAGCAAATGTCTTGCATGCGACCGCTCTAAAGTTCATCTTCTCATGGGACACCACCAATCGAGCCCACTTGGTCTCAAATGGCACAATGGTAATTGCCTAGCAGAAATCCCAAACATCAAAGGTACCATTGATTATCCAATCAAACTCAATAAGAAGTGGTGCTTGTCATGGACGTGGCTACAGTGGGACATGAAATTCATGGCTATCTAGCACCCTCTCACAGAAATCCAAAAGTCTTTCCTCCTATGGAAAATTCTTCATCGTGGAATTCCGACCAACCTAAAGGGTGGAAAAATTTGTGGGGTACCTCATTGGTGCAAGTGTTGCTACTAGTCCATTGAAGATGTTGCTCACATCTTGTTTATTTGTGCCCACTCTAATAGGCTCTGGCATATTTTCGAAAAGTAAATTAGACTTTAGAAACATATCAGTTGGAAACAAACTCTGCTTAGAGAAGCGATCGATTGCTCCTTGTCTCTCTAGAATGCCATGAGAGGGGATGTCTTATGGAAGATCAGGTGGGAAAGATGTGATTATAACTTTTGTGACTTCCCTAAAGAGTGGTCGATTGAGAAATCATTTTTCCTCCTCAACAAAAGAATCGCTAGCTCTATGGAAACCCCCCCCCCCCTTCATCCATCATCAAGTGCTCCTTCTGATCAACAACAAGCTTAAACCCAAGTGGGCCCCGGATGAGGGTGATGAGAGAATGATTAACCTTCTTTTTAATGCCATCTAAAACCTTTAAAATCGGTCCTTGCCCTATGGGATTTTGCGGGTCGCATGGGCACAAGTCCCCTTCACTTGTACTTTTCTTTTAATCAATACATGTCTGGGAGAGTAGGCTAAGGCTGAGCTTCTTTTATTTAGAAAAAATATTGGTGCTTGTTGGGTATCAAGATCAATGCTTGGTACTGCTCGAAGACTTGGCTCCTTATTGAGCATGACCACCCTTGCCTAGAGGTTCTAAGATGGCACAACAACTGCAATCTTGATCTTCTCATACGCAAGAAGAATGTGAACTTTCATATCATGTTCAATAGGAGGTGGCAAATTTGTCATGTTTAAGGTGGGATTTTAAGTTCCAATCCCTTTGACATCCCCTCTTTGAGACTAGAAAAGTAATTCTTATGTGGCAAATCCTTCACCATGAAATTTGGACCAATGAAAAAAAATAATAAAATTTGTAGTGCCCCTCCTTGGTCTAAATGTTGCCTACATCATGATGAAGGCTTGCGACACATCTTCTTTTCGTGCCTTAAGTCGTGTCAATCTGGCGGACCCTAAGGAGAATCATCTTGCTGTAGGGACAAATGAACTAGAAGCACGCATTACTGGTGAAGCAATCGTTTCTAGTGAAATGGAAACGTTACATGGGATAAAGCATGTATCTACTTTATCCATCCATTGATTGTTAAGTTTTCTCTAATGACATCTCAAAGGACTTAGGAGCAGCCAACGGACTCACCTACGAGAATCTGTTTTCAACTGATTGATCTCTCCAACTTGATATGCTTGTATACACCGTTTTAAATATAACCACTCTGTAGGCATGAGAGGAGGAGATGATTAATTTCCTCTATCGCTTGATATCTCTTGGACCCTGAAGCGAGATCGTAGATCCTGGTAGCTTTCATGTTGGTGTAAATCTCATGGTTGAGGATTTGTTGGAGGGTCATTTTCTTCATTTTCAAAAGCATGTGCCAATGACCTTTAAAGTTAAAATACCATCTTATGCAAAAATATCTCAAGCACAGTTTTCTGACGGTCACTTTACTGATTTTCACAAGCATGTGCCAAAGACCTTTAGACTTAGAATACCATCTTATGAAGACTATCTCAAGCACAATATTTCTATTGAGAGCTTGAAAGAATTTGAGTTTTTTTTTTTTTCTTTTGATCCTTGGAACATCATCATTTTTATTGTCATTTCTCCACTTGATCCCTTCAGGGTGTGGGTCCTCTTCGTCTCAAAGAAGGCCAATATTCAAGTCCTTCCCTGCATTAAAGGCACAAATCATCAAAATCCACTTTGTCGGTCTGATCAATATCATCAAATCTTATCCGAAGTTCTTTCAACTTGAGACAAAAGGTGCTTTTTTTGGCTATTTGGATAGTTTCTTTCTCGAATTTTTTGATGCCAAAAAACAGCGAAGGAAATGAAGTCATTAAATTTGATTGTCACTACCCAATTCCAAGAAAATTTGAGACGAAACAGAATGAGATCCCATACAGATCACCTGAATATGAGGAAAACAACAAAGTGAAGAGGTCACAACCAGACCACCTCAGAGCTGTCGACAGCATAATATTATGAGTATTCTTTAAGATTACCATCAATCAGGACTATTTTTTTGAAATTACCATCCATTTTATAATGAGCTTATTGTCCATGGCATCAACATCAAGAATACCATGTGAAATAGGAATCACATTATTTTTAAGAAATCGAAAGGAAATATTATTTGTTTTGTTGTAACCCTTACCCTGATTTGTATCCATTCCTCGTAAATTCTCATCAGCTGTATATTTTTCAGAAAACTCATATGCTTTTAAAATCTTATACATATGTTTCTCATTTAAACGTAACATTTGCATATATGTCTCTATATATGAAGCCAATAGTACATATCCTCAGTCTATAGAGAACAATAACGCTTATGCCTTCCATGAATATGAAAATAAAAAGTTATGTCAAAATCACGAACGGAAATTGGTATCCTTTGAGAGAATATGATTCGTACAGAAAAATAGTGTCCGATATTACTATATGAACCAGCTTTCCCATTGTACAGTGTTTCCACAGTCCACTTATAAAGTTACATAAAAATGACAAATATGGCAGTTTCTTCATGAAGAGGAGTGCGTACGATTTTTTTGAATATAAAAAAAGTTCGGCATTAGCCTACTAGATCTAATTCGGCATTAGCCTACTCTCCTGGACTTGAATTAAATAAAGAAAGATACAAGAGAAGGGGACTAGTGAGTACGATTAAAAGATAACTCATACTTCAATAATAAACTAGATCTAATTGCAGAAAAAGAAAAACAAACAAACAAAAAACAATTACAGACTAGCATCATCATATTAGCTCTCGAAAGTATTTCGAAGTATCTCATGGTTGCAGAGAACAAGTATGCTCGAACAAGCACTAAGGGACACACCATTTTCTTTCTCTTTCTTTATTTGTTTTTTATCTCTCTTGATTGATGTGATAGAAAAAAAGATCATTACATGCCAAATTTGCAAAAAAAAAAGGTTTTCACAAGAATATATTCACATGCAAATTGAAAAAGGAAAAATTACATACGAATATTAAAGAGGCAAATATGTTCAATAGATCGGCGAAGGAAAAAGATCCTTGAAGGTCAGAAGAAAATAAATAAATTTCGTTTCAATTTGGGCTGTTTGATTCTTCCAAGTTAAAGGATCGCTAGTTTGCTCAGAATCGTTTCTTTTATCCATGGTGAATACATAATACATTTTGAAACAACATTTTGTTTTTGTTCAAAACGACCTTTAAATTATAAACAAGAGTATAAATACACGAAGATTAAAGAGAATTACAAAAAAGGGTGAAAACCCTTTTGTCCCCTTTGTGGGAACCCACTTTTTTTATCTCGAAAGGGGGGAAGACTTCTTACAATCACGAATCTTTCCACTTCAAAAACCTATGATTTCTTCAATAGAGCAGTCGTTGTGTTGTTTGCCAAAGTTGACTCCCCAATCGTCTCCCGAAGGACCGCTTACTTCCACCTAACTTGATTATGAGAAAAATGGCCTTGCTGATGCATTACCAAATTGGTTTGCTCTTAGGATAGGAGAAGAAAAGATGCCCCAAGTTTTCCTTAACATTCGTGCAACATTTGGACAAAGGGGGAGCATCATAAATTCGTCCATATCCCCTATGCAAAATCTACTACATTATTGTAGTAGATTTAATACAAGTTCTGGAGAGTAGGCTTATGCGGAACTTCCTTTTATATTAAAGAAAATATACTACATTAACACCACTTTCTTGTTTTCGATGAGCAATTTCTTTAAGACCTTGAATTTGAATTCTCATTTGATCCATGTCCAAATACTAAACTACTTCTTACTAGAGAGCATGAAAGTTCATGTTTCTTTTTTTTCCTCCATTTTCTTGCCACACTTGCATCTTTGAATTTCCAAGCAGGGCGAAGGGGGGAGGGATTAGCATGAGGTTGGACAAAACACATGTCTAAAGCATTGATGTTGTGTCTTTTCTTAACAAACAATAATTTCAAAACTCAAATCTATGACATTTATCAATGTCCCCAAACTTGATCCAATTCCTTCTATCTTGGTGCCATAGCTGCTTCCATTTTAAAATGCGTTATTTCGTGTGTGTGTGTCTGTATATAGATATATTTGTGTGTGAATATATGCATATGTATTTATGTATGTACATATATATATATATATATATATATATATATATATATATATATATATATATATATATATATATATATATATATATATATATGTGCGCGCGCGTGTATGTATGTATACATACATGCACACACATATATATATATATATATATATATATATATATATATATATATATATATATATATATATATATATATATATATATATATATATATGTGCGCGCGCGTGTGTATGTATGTATACATACATGCACACACATACATACACATATATATATATATATATATATATATATATATATATATATATATATATATATATATATATATATATATATATAGTGTGTGTGTGTGCTCTCTCTTCCATCAATTCTTTTTTTATTCTTCACTGGTTGGTTTAGAAAAACTAAAAAATATCAATAGGGATTTTTTTCATATCTAAGGTATACTACTTGCTTTTGTTTGGTTAGAATGATTAGAAATATTCCTCTTAAAAACCATGTTATCTTCTTATTTTGGGGAAGGTAGAAATAATTCAATAGTACGTATCGATTCTTTTTTAGGTAGATGAGACTCTCCACCTCCAGTTATTGGCCTTTATGTTGTACATACGTTCTTTTCCTAATCGAGGACGATGAAACTAGTTAGAAATAGTACGAAAATAAGATTACATTTCTTTTTTTTTTAATATAAAGGAAGTTCTGCATTAGCCTACTCTCCCGAATTTGAATTAAATAAAGAAAAGTACAAGAGAAGGAGACTAGTGCCCACGGGGCACCCCAAATCTCACAAAGAAGGGGAAGCTTTTACAGAGCTTAGATGGCATTACAAAGAAGGTTAATCACCCTCTCATCACCCTCATGTGGGGCCAACTTGGGTTTAAGCTTGTTGTTGATCAAAAGGAGTACTTGATGATGCCTGAAGGGGGGGGGGGGATTTCTTACAGTTAACAATCCTTTTGCCAAGGAGGAACAAGGATTTCTCAATTGACCACTCTGTGGGGGAGTCACTGAAGTTGATAGCACATCTTTCCCGCCAGATTTTCCATAGGACCTCCCCTCTGATCGCGTTCTAGAGAGTCGCGGAGCATTCGATCGCTTCTCCCAGCAGGGCTTCCTGCCAGCTGAGATGTTTCTTAAGTCTTTTATTCTTTCCAATCGTCTGCCAGTGTCTGTTGGAGTTAGGGCAGGTAAAGAAGATGTGTGAAACATCTTCGATAGACCGGTGGCAGCATTTGCACCAGGGAGGAATCCCATAAAATTTGCTAGCCTTAAGGTTGGTCCAGATTCCATGATGAATAATTTGCCATAAGAGGACAGACTTTTTGATTTCTATGAGGGGGTGCCAGATAGCCATGAACTTCATGTCCCACCGAAGCCGCTGTGGAGGTGATCGCAATCCGGGTGGATCGGATCCGGTCGTGGCACACACAGGGTGTATGAAGCTAATGAATGTTGGAAGGTTTAAAGATGTGAAGGTGAAATTAATGTTGAGTATGGAGAAGAGAGAGATGTTGAAATAATTATGGGAATGGGAATGTAGGTGTGCAAGTTAGATTGATGACATGAATGATAAGAATGAAAGAGAACCATACACACGAATCAAATTTGGAAGGAAGAATGGTCCATTGGAGGAGCTTCTTAAACACTTCCTAATTCTAATCCATATGTATAGCCTTCTTTGGATGATATGTATGCATGACGAGAATAGATGGAATCCTTACACATAAATCAGTTTCGAAAGGAAGAATGGTCCAATATTGGAGCTTCTTATACACTTTCAGAAACTAATAAATATGTATGGATTTGTATGGATTATATACATGCAAGTGAATTATGATGATGGATTTCACTCACAAGCTCAAAGAAACATCCTCACTGGTTCAATGCAATACTGCGGAGCCTTCTCACACATAGAAGAAATAGAAGACATGTAAAAATACTTAAGAGACTGAGAGAGGAGACAAGAGACAAGTGACAAGTGACATGAATTAAAAGGATTTGAATTAAGTTACATGTAAAATATCGTCGTGGTACGTCATGCTAAGCAGTCTACTGATCAAAGGTGGTTCCGACCCTCAAACCATGACAGTTCAACCGAATGTCACACGTAAGAAGGTGAGTTCCACTCCAGTGACCCTATGTCTGTCTAGGCTCGTAACGTCTAACTAAAGAAGTCTAAGACTCATTAAAATCAGCTCTAACTCACTCACACGCTCCACCGAGGGTGAGTCAAGATAGAGATGCTGGTTTCAAGAGCCTATCCTAGATTGGAGTTCTAACTTAAATTTGAAACTAGGTTCTATACTCATACTAGCTCACCTTGGATCCTCACTCGCTCAACCGAGGGTGATCGTCTCAAGGAAACCATAAGCTAGCATGAGCCCTATGGATACCTAACAATGATGCTCTAGGAGTTTGGAGGGGGGTTTATATAGTTTTTTGAATGAATTTGGGCCCTTGGATCTAGAGAAATCAACTCTCAACTCTAGGATCACTACTTTTGATTACAACCATTTGATTAATCAAATCAATGGCTTGGAATTGTTCTTTCTATCAAATCTAGTGTAAAGGAGTGAAATTTAGGCGCCCTCATTCTCCACCATTGGATCTGGGGATGATCTGGACCGTCCGATCAGTGCTGACATCATTTTGGATAAGATAAGCCACTATTTTTGGAGAAAAGCTGCATTATTGATCTTTGATTGTCAAAACAATCTTCTTTTATGGAAAAACTCGTGGATCCTCCTTGCTTTAAGCATAAGTGCATCTCCACCCTTGAATATGAGCTCATCTTGATCGTACAACATGGCTCAATCAGCTTTCGCCATGTGGTGGCCCTTCAACCCTTCAATTTGCTTAAACTAGAAAACTGCGGTGATCCTGAAAACTGGACTTTGTACTCTTTGACCCTCCAAATAGGCTTTGATGAAGATGAAACATTGTAGGACTATGTTTCCAAAGATCTCCTTCAGGAATATGCAGAAAAAACTCCCATCTGAATCTAACTTGTACAAGTTTGACTACATTTGGAAGCTTGCAAGGTGGCATTAAGGTGTCTAGGAAGCTCGGATAGCCTTGAAACTTTATACAAATATGTAGCCACATATGGTCTTTATACATGCCAAACCATATGGCTAACATAATTTTCTATACAAGAATTTGTAGGGTCAAACTAGAAAAATTACATTTTTACAAAATGAACATAGCATATCAATGTGCTACAAAATCCATTTTCTGCTGAAATTTGGGCTATAGACTGCCTTTGACAATCTTTACAAGTATATGGATTTTCATCTAATTTGGTGACAATGAAATTTTTGCCCTAAGTTCCCAACTTTGACCAGCTTTGACCGCTACCATGGACTTTCTTGATTTCTTTGAAACTTTGTATGTGACCTTCCTTTGACATCCTTGATGCATCCTGGACTTCTCGGGGAATTCTGGCTACCTTCACCAAATATGTTTTTTGTAGACCTTCACAAGTGAGAGAGGAGAGAAAATCTCGACGACACCGCGTCCATGGCAGGCACCACTTCTTGTTGAGGTTAGCCTGATAGTCAATCGTTTCTTTGATGTTCGGGATTTTAGATAGGCTATTCCCATTGTGCCATTTGAGACCAAGCGAGCTCGACGTGTCGTGTCCCATGAGAAGGCGAACTTAATGTGTCGGTCCTTGGTGAGACATCTGCTTTGCAAAGTGTGCCATTCTTCGTACGAAATGTTGACGCAAGGGTCAATATCCTCGAAGTTGATTCAGCGGTTGTTGTCTTGTTTCCAGAGATGTTTCCATTTTCTGAAGCCTTTATTCCATAACTTCTTGGCATTTTGAATGTTCCAAGATTCCACACTCCAGACACCATGGATCGAAAACCACATAGTCATTTTGTCTGATGCCGGCTGCCCACTTCTGGTCTTCACTTATTCTTGTGTAGATTTTGACTTTATTCCAACTCTTCCATAGGGAGCACAGGAGACTTGAGCCTTTCGGGAAGACGGGGATCGGGGAAAATAGCAATATCAGGATGTCAAGATTCTTCCATTTTGGGAAACCCATGAGAGCCAACTCATTCTTGTTTTTGAAGATCAACTTGGCCCATGAGGCCTCCCCGTTGCACCAAGCCTTAATCATCCATTTGGCCGCCAGTTTGTTAGCCATGCACCCAATGTCCAGGATACCAAGACCCCCACTATCTCTATGGCTAGTGCAGATGGACCATTTGATTTTAGGCACCCCCCTCCTATTGTGGTCGCCCGTCCAAAGAAAGTTTCTACAAATACTATCCAGTTTGGACAGATCTTGCTCTTTCGGTCTCCAACAAGAAAGGAAATAAATGGTAGATGATAAGAGGAACGTGTTGATAACCATAGCACGACCAACAAGATTGATTTGCATACCTCTCCAATAGTTAAGCTTGTTTTCGAGTTTGGCCAGCACCCAGTTCCACCGTTGTTCCAAAGAGACGCCCAACCCTAGGGGAATCCCAAAAAGCCGAAAAATTCGGCCCTGCTGGATGATTTGACAACAAGATTACATTTCTTAGTTCTAAGGAGGTTGTTCTCATTAGAACTACATAACTATACAATTATTTGTAAATTCTTGAATATGACTTCCTCAGAAATCGACAATCTAATGTCTGAGTAACATTGCGTTATTGAGAGATGAGTCATCACCTTCTAATGCACACGTTCCCTTTTCACGCGTGTAAATACTTTAAGATTTGAATATCTGTTTTAGGTTAAGAAAAGGGTATACGTTTGGGTTGTAATTGTTCTGCTATACGATGTGTTAAAGTTGATTTACTTTTTCATCGTGTGTTTATTTTCTTGCTTCAATGTTGGTTGCGTTTGGGTTTTGGGTTTTTGATTCTTGTCATTCATTCCTTCTTGAAAAATATTTAAGTTGATTTCTAAGTTTTTTTTTCAAAACAAACTTTTAATTATAAACAAAGAAACATTAGAGGAGGAAAAAAAAGAAATATCAAGAAGGTTTGTAACTTTTTGGTCCCCATGAACTTCCTTTTTAGCTTCTTGTTTTCTAAAATGAACACGCTCTGATGCCTAAAGGGGGGGTGGGGCGACTTCTTGTCAATCACACATCCTTGTAATCGCACATCCTTCTATACATTTTTGGGTAGACCACTCTTTGGGTTGATTGTTGAAGTTGATAGGACAGATTTTCGAATTTTGGAGCTGCAAAGAAGGACAATGACCTTATTGGCCTTTCCAAGCAGAAACTACTAGGAATTTTTAAGAATCTTAATGGAATCCTGATCACCTTCATGTTGTAGCCATTTACTTTTCAGTTTGTTGTTCTCTAAAACCAACACTCTATGGTGTTTGAAGGGTAAGGAACTCTTAGAATTTATCATTCTTCTATCTAGAAAGTCTAGGGAGCACTCAATGGCCATTCTTGATGTAATAGGCCTCTTTTCTTGTGGAATAATTCATTTTGAACTTTCTGAATTTCATTATGAGGATAATCCTTAGAATGAGTAATTAGGTCATTTTATGCATGTACCAAAAATTTTGGGATGATAAGTTTCATATTCTCTCTCTAGATCTTATTCCCATCATGTTTTGTAGTTGAAATTTGAAGTTGAAGATGAAAGATTTAAGAAAAAGTATATATGAGAGAAATGTAGAGAAAGTATAGGAGAATAAAAGTCTCTTAGTGAATTTTTTATGAATCATGTTCTAAGTACCTCGTTTAGGGCTCCACATTTAGTTCATTGTAAGAAAATGTCCTTATTTTACTCTCCTCTAGAATTTTGAAACTTGTAGGGCTCAAAAGTGGCATTTGGAGGCGGATTTGGACCTAGGTCATCACTAACAATATTGTGCAGATCAAAAAATTGAATAACAGTGTCTCTCACAAGCTTAAACTGATTCCTCACCATTTTTGAGTTGTAGGACTTTGAAAAGTGCCATTTTCCAACACTTCAAGAAAAAAGAGAGAAGGGCTTCTCTAATCTATTCAAATCTGTGATTCTAATGCTTACATGTCACCATGTATAATTATGGATATTTTTGGATATGTCTTTTTGGTGCTTTTCTCCTATTTTTGGAAGGGTACACAAGAGAAAGCACACTACAATTACATGGCTCTTTGCGAAAGTTTTGGAGAAACTCGACTTTTTTCTAAATTTGGTGGATCGCACAATTCTTTGGCAGGGCGGCTATCAAACTCTACTATAGGGAGACCTATGCATCAATAAAGGGGATGCATAGAAATCAAAGAATTACCTTGTGATTGAGAGTGAGAGCGAGAGTGGGAGTGTGATTGAGAGTGCAAGTGTGAATGAGATTGTGATAGCTCGGGGGTGGTTGAGAGATAGATGCTTTGTCAAGAAGCTATTTTCCAAGGCTTTTGTAGCCATTGATTCTCATCAATAATATCATAATTGTTCTTTCTCTCAGTCATATTCTTTCATATCATATTTTTACTTATCTTGTGAAATCTGTGCGTTTTCTATCCTCTGTTAGTCTTGAATGATCAAAAGATTGTGATTTGGGATAGACTTTGATTGGGGAAACGCTACACTTGACATGGGCTTTCAAAGTTGTTGGATGTGATGGTTGGGTACAATCAGAAGATCAAGTTGGTGCTGCTAGACCTGCTTCACACCTGCCCTCTTTTCTCTTCAGATATGGTTAGGAGACTCCTTGAGCTTCCAAATGACACCAAGAAACTATATATGTGCTTTACAAAATGATTGAGTAATGACCAAATCAACACAGATGATTTTGAACCTTCACAATTCCAAAAAACTTTCTATTCCTGTATTGACACCTGCTCAGTCCTAAGCTCAGTGTGTCCAGCACACTTGCAATTGATTTAATTCCTTCTGGGAGTATTAAATTAACTTAACAAGCCACCATTAGCAAGTTAAATCACTCCAAATAACAAACTATACACTGAGCATGATCTTTAGCAAAATCAGAGACACCCCCGACTTTTTAGGAACAACACAGAAATATACCAGTGATCACTTCGACAGCGATTTCGCCCAATTGGCTGAATAGAATGACTTGAAATTTCGTAGTCTTGTAGAATGCTTTAAGCTGGTTCGAATGAGCCCTTGATCATCAAATTTGGTTCAGTAGATCTTGAGATATGCTCTGTTGAAGTTGACAGACTTGGAGGTAGTCACTCAGAGAAAACACAGAGTAAAGAGCTATGAGTATATGTATTGATACTATCAAATGTACATTCCCATTGGCATGTAGAGTGATGCCCAATGGTACTCAGAGGTGTAGGCTAGGTAGTAGCTCTCACACACTCACAAATTTTCTTGGATTAGCCTCGGGGAGAGTGTAACGTAACCCGCGACTTTTTTCATAGTCTTTTATAAGTCATCACTTGAGATTTGAATTTCAAATTCAAATGTAGGCTCCCTCAAATCTCTCATCTAATCACATGGAGATATTCTCTCCATCCATAACTTCTAATTTCCACGACTTTTGAAGGTGGGTGAGATTACAAGAGGTGAGTTAAGTCACATTGACTTTTACATTGGATAAAAGATAATAAAGCATAGGCATGTGTTCCTATGGTATATGATCCACATGAATACATCCTTCAAGGGTCCAAACTTTTATGCTTTCCAAGGGTTCAATAGTCCAAGCTTTATGTTGAGTCTTCAAGGCACACAACAAAGCCAAGTGTTAAGGCTTGTTTGCACCAACAGCTCCCCCTCAAGCCAAACACTTGCTTGAGTCTTCATCTTTAGTCTTCAATGATATCCTGTAATCCAATCATGGATTTAAACCTACATAGCTTGCTTCCATCCAAAGCTTTTGTAAGCAAATCTGCACATTGAATATTAGTGGACACATATGATAACTGGATTTCCTTGCTAAGTAATTTCTCCCTCACATAGTGGTAATGAACCTCTATGTGTTTTGTCCTAGCATGATGCACAGGATTAGCAGCTAGATGGAGTGAACTTGTATTGTCACCAAATATGATAGGTGGCCTAGTGTATAGGCCCAATTCTGAATAGAGTAACTTCAACCATATTGCTTCTTGAGTAGCATTGGCTAGCCCTCTGTACTCTGCCTCAGTAGATGATAGGGCTACTGTGGGTTGTTTCTTGGATGACCAAGAAATTGGTTTATCACCTGCAAAGCATATGTAACCAGATGTACTCCTCCTGTCATCCTTGCAACCTGCCCAATCTGCATCTGAGTATACCTTGATGTCAATGTCTGATGAATATGGATAATACAAACCATGATTTTGTGTTCCCTTTAGGTACTTTACTATCTTCTTGGCTGCCTCCAAATGTGGTACTCTTGGCTTATGCATAAATTGGCTAAGTACACTAACACCATATGAGATATCAATCCTAGTTAAGGTAGCATAATTAAGACTACCTACCAAACTTTGGTAACCTGTAATATCCTTGAGTTCTTCTCCTTCATGTGCACTGAGTTTGTGATTGACCTCCATAGGAATGTTTGAGACTTTAGCTTCCTGCAAATTAAACTTCTTGACCATGTCCTGAATGTACTTCTTCTGAGTAATGAATATACCTGAGTTTGTGTAAACCAATTCAAGCCCTAGGAAGTACTTCAATAATCCAAGATCATTGATCTTGAATTCCTTCATCATTTGACCTTTGATGTGTCTAATTCCTTGAACATCATTTCCTGTAATAATGATGTCATCAACATAGACACACAAGTATATTACCTCTGAATTTTTCTACTTTATAAACAATGAAGTATCTGCTTTACTCATCACAAATCCTTGATCCAAGAGATAGGTTGTCAACCTATAGTTCCATGCTCTAGGTGCCTGTTTCAATCCATACAGAGCTTTCTTCAATTTGCAAACATGATTTACCTTATTGGGATCTTCATAGCCAGGTGGTTGTGACATGTAGACCTCTTCAGATATCCATCCATTCAAGAATGCATTCTTTACATCCAATTGGTACATGTTCCAATTCTTGGATGCAGCTACACTCACCATAATTCTGATAGTTGGCATCTTAGCCACAGGAGAAAATGTCTCCTCATAATCAATGCCTTGGGTTTGTGCAAAACCCTTGGCTACCAACCTAGCTTTGTACCTGCTTATTGTACCATCTGAGTTCCTTTTGAGTTTGTAGATCCATCTGGATCCTATCACCTTCATGGAGTCCTTCTTGGGTACCAAGTCCCAAGTATCACTCTCCTTGAGAGCCTCCATTTCTTCATCCATTGCTTCCTTCCATTCTGGTTTAGTAATGGCTTCCTCAAATGTACCTGGTTCTTCACTTAAGATATCCTTTGCAAGATATACAGAGTGCTTGGTTACAAGTGAAGTATCATATCCATACCTAATAGGTTTCTTCTTTTCCCTTGAAGATCTCCTCATAGCTTGAGTTGAGGATTCTGGATTGTCTTCAAGTTGCTTCATCTTCATCTTCCCTTTGGATTTCCAAGCTTTGAATTCTTCAATGTTGATGGTGTCTTCATCATCTGAACTTGTATCCTCATTCTGAGTTGGTTCTTGTCTGACAAGCTTTGGAAAGTCTTCTTCCATATCATAAGGTAGGCTAACTTTCCTGCACTCATTATCATACCATGAATCATTTTCATCAAAGATGACATCTCTGCTTACCTTGAAGCCTTTGTTTGAGGGGTTATAGAACCTGTATCCTTTCTGATTCAAATCATAACCAATAAATATACACTTTTCAGCCTTAGGGTCTAGCTTTCCCCTTACCTGTGAGGGAATATGCACATATGCAACACACCCAAAGATCTTGCAATGATCCAGAGAAGGTCTCTTACCATGCCAAGCCTCATAGGGTGTCATTCCATCAAGTGTCTTTGATGGCAACCTGTTGATTAAGTATGTGGCAGTAGATACACTCTCTGCCCAAAGATAATTTGGTAATTTTTTTTCATTAAGCATAGACCTAGCTGTCTCTACAATGAGTCTATTCCTTCTTTCAGCTACCCCATTTTGTTCAGGTGAGTACCTTGTGGTAATCTCCCTCTTGATGCCTCTTTCCTGCAAGAAATCTTCAAAGTCATTGGAGAAGTATTCTCCACCACCATCAGACCTTAACCTCTTCAAATGTCTACCTGTTTGATTCTCAACTAATGCAAGATACCTTTTGAAGCAATTAAATACTTCATCTTTATGTTTCATGAAGTACAAAACAGTCCATCTGCTATAATCATCTATAAAAGATACATAGTACCTTGATCCAGATATGGATGGCTCCTTGCTTGGTCCCCAAACATCTGTATGCACCAATTCCAAGTAGTCTTCATGCATAAAACCCTTTTTTGTATATGGCAATCTGTGTGACTTACCAAACTGACAAGCCCCACATTTGTATATCATGTGTTGCTTGGATACATTAGGTATCCCAAGCACACATTGATCCCTACTCATTTGCTTTATGGTCCTTTCTCCAATGTGACCTAATCTCTTGTGCCACATCTCCAATTCTGATAGGGTTTGGTCCTTGTAATTGTACAATGCAATATTCTTAGTATCCTCAAGTTCAAAGGTAAATAGTCTACCTGATTTCTCTCCCTTGCCTATCCTTCTGAATCCATGTCTTGGATCCTCCACATATGCACCATGTTGAGTGAACCTGACCTGTAGACCTTTTTCAACAATCTGACCTACACTCATCAGATTCTTGGTGATTGTTGGAACATACAATACTCTGCTTAGCAAATTCTGATTACCATCACTTGTTTTGACATTACCTACTTTAACCACTGAATGTTTAGTGTCATCACCTGTCTGCACTTGGTGCTTGCCTTTAGGTTCTTCCAAATCAGAGAGTAAGGCAACATTCCCAGCTACATGGTTAGAGCAACCTGAGTCAATATAGAACAAATGATCATCATTGATACCTGATTTAGATGTCATGTTCATAATCAACAAGGAATCATCTTGATCCTCTGCATAATTGTTGTAATCCTTTGTGTTCCTGTATCCTCCTTGATAATTGCCATTGTGATTGTAGCTATTGTTGTAGTTATTGTTGTAATTATTGTTGTAACCATGGTAGCCTTGAGATTGATTGAATCTGCCTCTTCCTTGAGAGTATCCTCCTCTTTGGTGACCTCTTCCTCTTTGATTCTTGTAGTTCTTGTAGCATTCATCTGTAGTATGGTTAGACAAGCCACAAATATTGCATGGAGATTGATTATAGGGTCTCCCCCTACCTGACTTACCTCCTCTGCCCCTACCTCTAGATGATCTACCTCTCCCTGCATAGTTTGCTTGGGAGGTGGATCCTTCTTCATCAACTTTTTTACTTTTACCCTTGTCTTTAGACTTCTTATCTGTATATAGGGCAGAGGGATTGTTACCTTTTGATTGCTCTCCATTCTTTGTGATCTTTGCTTCATGTGTGAATAGTTGTCCAATCAAAGTTGTTAGATCAGGTGCTTGGATGTCCATGTACAAGTCCATTGCAGTGGTAAAGCTCTCCCACTTGTCATCTGCTTTGAGTCCATTGATCACTTGTCTGACTATTTGCTCTTCTTCAATTTCTTCTCCAACACTTGCAAGTTGATCTGCAATGTCTTTGACTTTGGTGACAAAATCTGAGACACATTGTTTTGATTGCTTTCTAAGAGTTGTAAACTCAATCCATAGCTGATTCTTTCTGGCCCTTGTGCTTGATGAGAAGTATGTTGACAAGGTTTCCCAAGTTTCTTGGGAAGTCTTACAGTTCCTAACATGAGGTAGAAGAAAATCAGAGATAGAGTTTAGAAGATATGACCTTGCCAAAGCATCTTTAGCACACCATTGATTAAGTCTCTCATGCTCATCCTTTGTAGGTAGACCTCTGGTTTTGAATGAGGGCAACTCCTCATCTCCTGATATGTATCCATACAAGCTTCTCCCTTGTAGATAAGTCTTCATTCTTAATGACCATGCCTGGTAGTTATTTCTATCCAATTTGTCAATGAAGGAAGGGAAACCATCACCCATGATTACCTTATTTGCTCTGATACCACTGTTGGATGTGATGGTTGGGTACAATCAGAAGATCAAGTTGGTGCTGCTAGACCTGCTTCACACCTGCCCTCTTTTCTCTTCAGATATGGTTAGGAGACTCCTTGAGCTTCCAAATGACACCAAGAAACTATATATGTGCTTTACAAAATGATTGAGTAATGACCAAATCAACACAGATGATTTTGAACCTTCACAATTCCAAAAAACTTTCTATTCCTGTATTGACACCTGCTCAGTCCTAAGCTCAGTGTGTCCAGCACACTTGCAATTGATTTAATTCCTTCTGGGAGTATTAAATTAACTTAACAAGCCACCATTAGCAAGTTAAATCACTCCAAATAACAAACTATACACTGAGCATGATCTTTAGCAAAATCAGAGACACCCCCGACTTTTTAGGAACAACACAAAAATATACCAGTGATCACTTCGAC
>CM035426.1:145309622-145342122 GCA_020310875.1 Ceratopteris richardii | reverse complement strand
ACAATCGTTCCTAAGTGCATCCTGCTTTGGCAGTGCTTCGTACAGCTCCCTTTTGTTGCATCATCAAGTTAACTGAAAGCGAACTCTGCTTGCTGAAGCGATAGCTTGCTCGTTTGCTCCTTGGAATGCCATAAGAACTGAAGTCCTTGGAAGGAAAGATTCACAAGGTCAAAATAGTTGATTGAGAAATCTCTGAAGGATCCGCGGTTGTAAAAAATGTCCAAAGCATCGTAGATTTTACAAATGCCCAAAGCATTCTAGACCTTTATTTAAAAAAAAAACAATAAATTGAAAACCAAATGAATTTCCAAATAGTTGGTTGAGAAATCTCTGAAGGATCCGTGGTTGTAGAAAATGCCCAAAGCATCGTAGATCTTTATTTAGAAAAACAATAAGTTGAAAACTAAATGAATTTCCACAAAGGGATGAAAAAGGTTATAAATCGTCTTTGTAATCCTCGCTAACTTTCTTGTAAGTTTTTCCTTGTTTATAATTTAGAAGAAGAAATTGAAAAAGAAATGAATTTCCATGCATAAAAGGATGAAAAGGTTATAGATCGTCTTTGTACTCATAACTAACTTTTTTTTTTAATAAAGGAAGTTCAGCCTTAGCTTACTCTCCCAGACTTGTATTAATTAAAGGAAAAGAAAAGTACAAGTGAAGGGGACTAGTGCCCATGGGACCCCCCCCCCCAATCCCACATAGGAGGGGTAGATTTTACAGAGTTTAAATGGCATTACAAAGAAGGTTAATCACCCTATCATCACCCTCATGCGGACCCCACTTTGGGTTTAAGCTTGTTGTTGATCATAATGAGCACTTGAGGATGCATGAAGGGGGGCAGGGGGTTTCTTACAGTTAGCGATTCTTTTGCTGAGGAGGAACAATGATTTCTCAATTGACCACTCTCTAGGGAAGTCATCAAAGTTATAAGCACATCTTTCCCACCATATCTTCCAAAGGACCTCCCCTCTGATGGTGTTCTAGAGAGTAGTCGAGCAACCCATTGCTGCTCTGAGCGACGATTGTTTCCAGCTGATATCTATCTGAAGTCTAAGTTTCTTTCCAAGAATCTGACAGTGCGTATTGGAGTTGGGGCAAGGAAAGAAGATGTGAGCAACATCTTCAATGGACTCATAGCAGCACTTGCACCAGGGAGGCACCCCACAAATTTTGCTAGCCTTTAGGTTGGACCAGATTGTTGGTGCAAACAAGCCTACACACATTGGCTTGGACCCTTGGACTTATTGAAGACAAGCATGGATAAAGGTTTATTAAGGCTTCACTCAAATGAAGACACATGTGAACATATGCTTATATGTTCTTACTACTTTACCCCTTGTAAAAGTCTAAGTGACTTGTCATTTGGATGTAATCACTTTAAGTCACTTACCTACCACTAGAGTCGTGGATTTTTGAATGTTGAGATGGAGAGAATATCTCCCTACTTTTAGAGGAGAGATTCAAGGGAGCCTAAGTTTGAATTTCAAATTCAAATGAAGATCAAACTTCTATAAATAATGTAGTGAAAAAGTCGCGGGTGACACTCTCACTCTAGCTCACTCCCCGAGGCTAAATCTCTTTGTAACTTATTGTGTGTGAAGGTTACTCCATAGCCAACACCACAATACCTCATCTAGCTCTGCTTGGCAAGCTAATGAGATTGTACAAACACATACATTAATAGAAGTATACATTCATCATCTCTGTTTTGTCTGAGTCATCTACTCCAAGTCTGTCAACTTCAAAGAGGCATTGCTCTGGATCTACTGAACCAAATCAAGAGTTCTATAGCTCATTGGAACCAGCTCAAAGTCTACTACAAGCATACAAAATCTCAAAGGATTTCATTCAGCCATTTGGGAGAAAATCGAATCGAGGTGCACACTGGTATTTGTCTGCAGAGTTCCTGAAAAGTCGGGGTGATTATAATTTTGCTAAACTTATTTCTCAGTGCATAGTTTGTCAATTGAAGTGATTCCACTTGTGATTGGTAGCTTACTAAGGTACATTGTTACTCCCAAAAGGAATTGTGCCAATTTTAAGTGTGCTGGACACACTGAGTAAAAGTCTGAGCAGGTATCACTACAGGAATAGAAAGTTTTGCTTGATTTGTGAAGTACCAAGTTATCTGTTTTGATTTGGTCATTACCCAAATCATTTCCAAAGCACATATATGGTTTCTTTATGTCATTAGGAAGCTAAGCTTGTATACTAAGCATATCTGGAAAGAAAAAAGGGCAGGTGTGAAGCAGGTTTTGCAGCACCAACTCATTTCCTGAGTGCATCCATCCATCACTCTCAACAGTGGTATCAGAGCAAAAGAAGGTAATCATGGGTGATGGTTTCCCTTCATTCATTGAAAAATTGGACAGAAACAACTATCAAGCTTGGTCATTGAGAATGAAGACCTATCTACAAGGGAGAAGTCTATTTGGATACATATCAGGAGATGAGGAGTTGCCCTCATTCGAGACTAGAGGACTACCTACAAAGGATGAGCATGAAAGACTTAACCAATGGTGTGCAAAGGATGCTTTGGCAAGGTCTTATCTCTTAAACTCTATATCTGACTTTCTTTTACCTCATGTAAGGAACTGTAAGACTTCCCAAGAGACTTGGGAAACCTTGTCAAATTACTTTTCTTCCAACACAAGGGCTAGGAAGAATCAATTGTGGATAGAGTTCACAACACTTAGGAAGCAGCCCAAGCAATCAGTCTCAGATTATGTGACAAAGATCAAAGATGTGGCAGACCAACTAGCAAGCATTGGAGAGGAAATTGAAGAGGAGCAAATAGTCAGGCAAGTGACAAATGGACTCAAGGCAGATGATAAGTGGGAAAGTTTCACCACTGCAATGGACCTCTACATGGACATGCATACCCCTGATCTCACAACACTCATGGGCCAACTATTTACACATGAAGCAAAGTTCACCAAGGCTGGAGATCAATCAAAAGGTAATAACCCCTCTGCTCTCTATACTGATAAGAAAGTTAAAGATAAAGGCAAGAAGAAACATGATGAAGAAGGGTCTACCTCTCAAGCTAACTATGCAGGGAGAGGTAGGTCATCTAGAGGAAGAGGCAGAGGAGGTAAGTCAGGTAGGGGGAGACCCTACAACTCATCACCTTGCAACATCTGTGGGTTGTCCAATCATACCACAGATGAATGCTACAAGAACTATAAAAACCAGAGAGGAAGAGGCTACTCAAGAGGTGGATACTCTCAAGGAAGAGGCAGATTCAATCAACATCAAAGCTACAATGGGTACAACAACCAATACAACAACAATTACAACAACAACCACAATGGAAGCTACCAAGGTGGATTCAGAAATAGAAGAGACTACAACAACTACACAGAGGAGCAAGATGACTCCTTATTGATCATGAATATGACCTCAAAGATAGGTACAAATGATGATCATTTATTTTACATTGACTCAGGATGTTCTAACCATGTAGCTGGCAATGTGGCATTGCTTTCTGATTTGGAAGAGCCCAAGGGCAAACATCAGGTACAAACAGGTGATGACACTAAACACTCTGTTGTCAAAATTGGAAATGTGAAGACATGTGATGGTAATCAGAACCTACTAAGCAGGGTACTCTATGTACCAACAATAACAAAAAATTTGATGAGTGTTGGTCAGATTGTGGAGAAAGGTTTGCAGGTCAGATTCACACAACATGGAGCATATGTGGAGGACCCAAAACAAGGATTCAGAAGGATAGCCAAAGGGGAGAAATCAGGAAGATTATTTACATTTGAGCTAGAAGATACAAAAAACATTGCTTTGTATAATTACAAGGATCAGACACTTTCAGAGTTAGAGATATGGCATAAAAGATTAGGGCACATAGGTGAAAGGACTATCAAGCAAATGTGCATGGATCAATGTGTGCTTGGGATACCTAATGTATCCAAGCAACACATGATATACAAATGTGGATCATGTCAATTTGGTAAGTCTCACAGATTACCCTACTCAAGGAAAGGTTTCATGCATGAAGACTACCTAGACTTGGTACACACAGATGTTTGGGGACCTAGCAAGGACCCTTCCATTTCTGGTTCAAGGTATTATGTGTCCTTCATTGATGACTATAGCAGATGGACCATTTTATATTTTATGAAGCATAAAGATGAAGTGTTTAATTGTTTCAAGAGGTATCTTGCACTTGTTGAGAATCAAACAGGTAGAAGCTTGAAGAGACTAAGATCAGATGGTGGAGGAGAGTACTTCTCCAATGAGTTTGAAGATTTCTTGCAGGAAAGAGGCATCAAAAGGGAGATCACTACCAGATATTCACCTGAACAAAATGGGGTAGCAGAAAGAAGGAATAGACTTATAGTGGAAACAGCTAGGTCTATGCTCAATGAGAAAAAGTTGCCAAATTATTTATGGGCAGAGAGTGTGTCCACTGCCACTTACCTCATCAATAGGTTGCCATCCAAATCACTTGATGGCATGACACCATATGAAGCTTGGCATGGTAAGAGACCCTCTCTAGATCATTGCAAAATCTTTGGATGTGTAGTATATGTACACATTCCTTCACAGGTAAGAGGAAAGCTAGACCCAAAGGCAGAGAAATGTATCTTCATTGGTTATGATTTGAACCAAAAGGGATACAGATTCTATAACCCCACAAACAAAGGGTTCAAGGTAAGCAGAGATGTCATATTTGATGAGAATGACTCATGGTATGAGAATGAATGCAGGAAAGTAAGTCTACCTTATGACATGGAGGAAGATTTTCCAAAGCTTACCAAGGAAGAGCCAACACAGCAAGAAGATTCAAGCTCAGATGATGATACCATCAACCTTGAAGAGTTCAAGGCTTGGAAATCCAAAGGAAAGATGAAGATGAAGCAATTGGAGGACAAGGCAGAAACTTCCACTCAAGCTATGAGAAGATCTCAGAGAGAGAAGAAGAAACCTATCAGATTTGGGTATGACACATCACTTGTAACTAAACATTCTGTATATCTTGCAAAAGATTTGTTGAATGAAGAACCAGGTACCTATGAAGAAGCAATTACAAAGCCAGAATGGAGAGAAGCAATGGATGAGGAGATAGAAGCCCTAAAAGAGAGTGATACTTGGGACTTGGTACCCAAGAAGGAGACTATGAAGGTAATTGGATCCAGATGGATCTACAAATTGAAGAAGAATTCAGATGGGACAATTAACAGGTACAAAGCTAGGTTGGTAGCCAAGGGTTTTGCACAAACCCAAGGCATTGATTATGAGGAGACATTTTCTCCTGTGGCCAAGATGCCAACTATCAGAGTTTTGGTGAGTGTAGCTGCATCCAAGAATTGGAACATGTACCAATTGGATGTGAAGAATGCATTCCTGAATGGATGGATATCTGAAGAAGTCTACATGTCACAACCACCTGGCTATGAAGATCCAAGAAAGGTACATTATGTTTGTAAATTGAAGAAGGCTCTGTATGGTTTAAAGCAGGCACCCAGAGCATGGAACTACAGATTGACCACCTACCTCCAAGACCAAGGATTTGTGATGAGCAAAGCAGACACTTCTCTATTCATAAAGAGTAGTAGTACAGAGGTAATATACTTATGTGTCTATGTTGATGACATTATCATTACAGGGAATGATGTCAATGGGATTAGACACATCAAAGGACAAATGATGAAAGAATTCAAGATTAGTGATCTTGGATTACTAAAATATTTCCTAGGTCTTGAATTGATCTATACAAACTCAGGTATCTACATTACTCAAAAGAAGTATGTACAGGATATGGTCAAGAAGTTTGGTTTGCAGGATGCTAAGGTATCTACTACTCCAATGGAGGTTAACCAAAAGCTAAGTGCTCATGAAGGAGAAGAAATCAAAGACATTACAGGATACCAAAGTATGGTGGGTAGCTTAAACTATGCTACCTTGACAAGAATTGACATAGCATATGGAGTAAGTGTGCTTAGTCAATTCATGCACAAACCTAGAGTACCTCACCTAGAGGCAGCTAAGAAGATCCTGAAGTACCTCAAGGGAACTCAAAGTCATGGTTTGTATTTCCCTTATACATCAGATATTGACATTAAGGTTTACTCAGATGCAGATTGGGCAGGATGCAAGGATGATAGGAGAAGCACCTCAGGTTATATTTGTTTTGCAGGAGATAAGCCTATCTCTTGGTCAGCAAAAAAGCAACCTACAGTGGCATTGTCATCCATTGAAGCAGAGTATAGAGGACTTGCAAATGCTACTCAAGAAGCTATCTGGTTGAAGCTTCTATATACAGAGTTAGGTCTATTCACAAGACCACCTATCATATTTGGAGACAACACTAGCTCTCTCCATCTTGCAGCAAACCCAATTTATCATGCCAGAACAAAACACATAGAGGTTCACTACCACTATGTGAGAGAGAAATTGCTAAGTAAAGATATACAATTGACATATGTTTCTACTAATATGCAATGTGCAGATTTACTTACCAAGGCATTGGATGGAAGCAAGCTAGGAAGATTCAAATCTATGATTGGATTGCAGGAAGTGATTGAAGAATGAAAGAGAAGACTTAAGCCAAAGTGTTTGGCTTGAGGGGGAGCTGTTGGTGCAAACAAGCCTACACACATTGGCTTGGACCCTTGGACTTATTGAAGACAAGCATGGATAAAGGTTTATTAAGGCTTCACTCAAATGAAGACACATATGAACATATGCTTATATGTTCTTACTACTTTACCCCTTGTAAAAGTCTAAGTGACTTGTCATTTGGATGTAATCACTTTAAGTCACTTACCTACCACTAGAGTCGTGGATTTTTGAATGTTGAGATGGAGAGAATATCTCCCTACTTTTAGAGGAGAGATTCAAGGGAGCCTAAGTTTGAATTTCAAATTCAAATGAAGATCAAACTTCTATAAATAATGTAGTGAAAAAGTCGCGGGTGACACTCTCACTCTAGCTCACTCCCCGAGGCTAAATCTCTTTGTAACTTATTGTGTGTGAAGGTTACTCCATAGCCAACACCACAATACCTCATCTAGCTCTGCTTCGCAAGCTAATGAGATTGTACAAACACATACATTAATAGAAGTATACATTCATCATCTCTGTTTTGTCTGAGTCATCTACTCTAAGTCTGTCAACTTCAAAGAGGCATTGCTCTGGATCTACTGAACCAAATCAAGAGTTCTATAGCTCATTGGAACCAGCTCAAAGTCTACTACAAGCATACAAAATCTCAAAGGATTTCATTCAGCCATTTGGGAGAAAATCGAATCGAGGTGCACACTGGTATTTGTCTGCAGAGTTCCTGAAAAGTCGGGGTGATTATAATTTTGCTAAACTTATTTCTCAGTGCATAGTTTGTCAATTGAAGTGATTCCACTTGTGATTGGTAGCTTACTAAGGTACATTGTTACTCCCAAAAGGAATTGTGCCAATTTTAAGTGTGCTGGACACACTGAGTAAAAGTCTGAGCAGGTATCACTACAGGAATAGAAAGTTTTGCTTGATTTGTGAAGTACCAAGTTATCTGTTTTGATTTGGTCATTACCCAAATCATTTCCAAAGCACATATATGGTTTCTTTATGTCATTAGGAAGCTAAGCTTGTATACTAAGCATATCTGGAAAGAAAAAAGGGCAGGTGTGAAGCAGGTTTTGCAGCACCAACTCATTTCCTGAGTGCATCCATCCATCACTCTCAACACAGATTCCCCGATGAAGAATTTGCCATTAGAGGACAGACTTTTTGATTTCCAACTATGAGCCTGGCCTGGACTCGATTCCACCGGTGCTCCAATGAGATACCAAAGCCCAAGGGAATCTGAAGAAGCTAGAAAATTTGGCCTCGAGGGATGTTTTGACAGCCATGTTCAAAGAGAAATTGAGTTTGGATCCCGACAATAGCGCTGAAAGCGGTCTTTGAGTGGTTGATTTTGGATCTAGAGGCTACACAGAAAGTATCCAGGCACCTCCAAAATGTCTCGAGGGCTATTACCATCATTGTAAACAAATTTGCTCATATCATTGGCAAAGAGTCTCATGGTGATCTAGCCATGGTCAGAGGGCAACCGGAGGCCTTTGATATTACCTACTTCCACCTGTTGTTCCACTAATCGGCTAAGCCCTTTCGTGGCAATGACAAATAGAAGGGGAGCTAGTGGGAAACCTTTTCTAATAGATCTTTTTAGTTTGATCACCTTTGATAGTTTTCCATTAACATTAATTTGGGTCAACGTGTTTCCCACAAGGGTCAAAATCATCTTGGTGAATTTTTAACTGCATCCGAGATCTTTAAGGGATTATATTCTTTAAGGGATTAGAAAATATAGCCCCATTCTAGCTTATCGTCTTGCTAACTTTCTTGTAAGCTTTTCCTTTTTTATAATTAAAGCATGCTTTGTGAAAGAAAATAGTAGTTCATGTGTTTAGCCATGCAGTATGTTCACTGTTAATGTAATAGAACAGATAGAAATTTGTAGTATCGTGTTGTTATTTCTTAGGAGCCCTCTACAATAATGCCATTTAGGTTTTGAAAGCGTTATAAGAAGGATATTCTAGCAAAATTTGTGAGTCTAGAAACACATTAATAGAACCATTAGTGACCGTTCGAGTTTGCATACAACACTATTTGAAGTTCTCCTCACAATATTATCATGTAATTCCAATTTTTTAAAATTATGAATGATGGTGTACGACATAGTATTGAATGAGTATTATCAAGGATTTCCAATTGCACATGACATATCACATGAATGAGCATATATCACTTATCCATTGATAAATTATTCGTTAGGTGGAGGTCTTCCTTACAAAACCTCTCCGAAACTTAAGGAAAAGAATAGATAGCATGGTTTAGTAGCTTACTTAACATTAAGTACACAATTTTTCTAACATTGGGTGTACCTTTTTTGTAACAAAATGCCTATTCTCTCACAAAATGGCTCCCCTGGGTGCATAGAAGTACTCTACAAGGTCGGAAGAAAATACCTCATCCCCATATCTCGAACAAAAGCTGAATATAAAGCCTTAGCCCTTGTCATTTGTGAGCTTCTATGGCTAAGGAAGCTCTTTATGGACTTGAACTTGGAGGTGAAACAGATTACCATCATGTGTGAAAACTTGAGTACTATACATCTAGCTTAGAATCTCGTGTTCCATGCTAGGTCCAAGCACATTGAATCACACTATTGCTTCATCAGAGAGAAGTCGATTGCAAAGGAGATAAGGTGGAGCATGTGAGTACCAAAGATCGATTTGCAAATATGTTTAGAAAATGATTGGAAGGAATGAAGCTATTGGAATTGAAAAGAAGCATTGGTATGGTAGATCTAAGTTGAAAGCTTGAGAGGGAGATTTAAAAATCAAACCATAAACTAAGGGCACAAAGATGTGAATAAAACATGCACCAACTATATATCTAAGGTGTTCTGGTGTTATTTTTGTGTTACATTCCAGTGCACATGTGTTCCAAATATTTTCCTTATTTTTTTTGCTAAAGTTGCAATGGCATGGATGACAAGTGGATCTATCATTTCGAGGCTTCATATCAAGAATTTCAAGTACAAAGAAGTTTCAAACACTTTCCTAAATCATAGCTTACCAAAAAATCTTAAGTGGTTAATTGAAAAATTTTTGCAAAATTTTAGGAGCACATTTTGATAGCATATATATGTAATAATCTAAGTTGTTTGAGTAATTCTATGACCTCTAATCTCTTCCTAAGTTAATCTAGAATGTTAGAAAGTTACTACATGCAAGCCCCTTCCTCAGTTAGTCATGTCTTTTAGTTGATACTTCTTTGTAGTTAGCCATTTCTCACCCTCTCTGTAGTCACTAAGCTAATTTTCTAGCTCAATATTGTTTTTATTGTAGTTCATTCTTTTGTTATCCATTTGAAGTGATTTTGCATGTGTGTTATTGCTCATTGACTATACTAAATGTGGTAAGAGTTTTTTTATTTTGTGGAGAGTCAGATCAAAGTGAGGTTGCAAAGAGTGAAGGTGTGTCTTTGCACATAGTAAGGACAACTAGTCTAATGTGTAGAGGTTGGTTCTCCATATTGCAGTGTCCAATTCTCACAATAGCTAAGAGTGTCTAGATCTATTCTTGAAAGTTCTCTTATTTTTTCACTTCTAGATTTTTAACTAGAGGCAAAATAGTGACTCTCCATCACTATGGAAAACAACCTATTAGGGCCTAAAACCTTCCAAAGCTCCATAAGGGTTTTGATTCATCCCCAAAAGAACCAAAATTCATATCTATCTATTAAAATCTTGCTACTAAACATTATGTTCCTATGTGAGGAGCATGTTTGGTCAGTAGAAAAAAAGCGTCATATATCAGTTACGAAGGTTTTGTTTACACGAGGCATTCATTGCTTATGTGATGTGGTCTACTCTTAAGCAAGGGCCACATCATCACCTAAGTGATAGTATCCCTTATATGAGAGCCTATTGTGAAACCTATTATAATGTTTGCAAAGTAATATGAATTCGTCCCTTTGCCTCTACAAAGAAGTTCATATGGAAAAATGAAACTAAAAAGAGAGCTTGCCATCCACAGAGAGACAGAGAGAGAGAGTGTGTCTGTGTACAAAGGAGAGACAATGATAGCTATATACACATTCAATGAATTGAAATAGAAAGAGATTTTGTATAGTATGCATGTGTTTGTATGTATGCAGGTGTTTATGGTGTGGATTTGTATATATGTTTGTAGGTGTGTTCATACATTTTTATTTATGTAAATATGTACATATGTGTGTATGATTTTATGTATTTATGTTTGTATGTGTAAGATACCACATTGATTCTCCATATAAAAAATAGATGTGTAGGTAAGAATGAAATTTTATGTTAAGGAAATTCTAATCATGTCTACAGAATTTTGTAACAACAATTTTTTATATTCTCTCGCTAGAAATTTGTTGCATGCAATTTGTGTGTTATATTTGAGCATGAAGATGAAAGAATTAGAAAAAGTGATGTACAAGAGAAAAGTAGAATACTCTTAGTAGAGAAACTTTAACCTAATTGAAAAATTTGTAGGTCGTGTGTTTTATGTCTCATTTGGTTGCATTTAAATAGGTTCATGAAGATATTTTTCATGTTTTTTTCAACCTTATCTAGAATTTCAGATTTTGTAGGGCTCAAATGTGATATTTAGAAGTGGATTTGGACCTAAGGCATATCTAACACTATTATACATATCAAAGAATTCAAAATTTTAGTATCTCACAATCTTAATCTAATTCCTCACTCTTTTTTAGTTACAAGGCTTGGAAGAGTGGCGTTTTTAGGTCCTTGAAAGAAAAAGAGAATCCTTGATTCTTCTTATTCATGCTCGTAGATTTAGAAAAAGCAAACGGTTATTAGGGTTATTTTGGAAGATTGATGTGTGTGTGAGAGTGTTGAAGTGATTGCCTCTATTTTTGCAAGTAGAGTTCTTGAGATGGACATGTAAAGTAGATGAATGGGTGATCTAAAAGTCTTCCATGAGACATGCAAAAAGATGCTATCTTGGAGCATGTAGATGTTGATTTATTTAGGTAGTGATGTGTGTGAACACACTAGGACTGCCGGGGCACTTTTTCCCCTCTTTAGGAGGTTTTTTCCCCTGGCTTGTATATACACCTATTGCCCTAATGGACTACTTATCTTTGTATATTCTCTAGTAATACATTAAATATTGTGTGCTGTGCTCCAAGCTTCTTCTTCTTCCTTGTGTTATTCACGTGCTTCCGTAGACATCTAACTCCAACAATTGGTATCAGAGCAGGTTGTTGCTTCATTGAGGGCGCCGTAGACACTCCTCCGGTTGTAGTCTCAGAATCGCACAAATTTTGGTGAGTATACTCAGGGTGTTCCCAAGGTCAAAATGGCTTCGCTTTGTGGTGCCCATTTGGCGATCTGAGCTAATTTCGGCCTCTGAATGCACTATCACAGTGCTTCTACATGCTATTTTGTCTTTTTGTGCCAAAGGTATATACCGGTTTTTGTTCGCCAGTATGAGCATCTCGAAGTCTGCTACAAGTCTAGTGGAATTCATTTGGGCAGTTGTGTTCAACCTTTTGAGATACAGTCAATTTTCTGCATCAAGGTGTTTTAATCACCGGCCATGGCTGAAAGCAGTGATGTATTCCGTTGTTGGAGCAGAGCAATCATCAATAAGTGATTACATGAAGTCCAAAAGTGAAAAGATATTTGGAAGGATGAAGATTACTTTCAAAGGAAGAGAATAGAGTCAGAAATGTTTCTTTTGTATACTACTCTTGTAAATAGTTCAATGTATTTGAAAAAGATGACGAGTTAGACTCGTATATATACCTACAGATATGTATTCGTAGATAGAGAGAGTGATATAGATGAGATAGAGAAGAATAGGTGAATAGGTGATGAACATTGTATGTATCATCAACCATATGTATGAAAAGTAATGAAGAAGAAAATGTTGTAGAATTCTGCACGTCGATCTTCTCTTCCATTCTCCTTCTGTGCTTAATCTTTTGAGGAATCCTTTTGTACTTATCTAAGTCCATAGTTAATCTATCTATGGCTAGAATTTGAGAGATTAATTGCAATCAGGCTGAGAGAATTTTGATTAGGAACATTCATATGTAAGAATGTTCTAAGAGTCGTAAAATCTGGCGCACATTTCATCTTCAAAGAAATGGTCAGTGCTCAGTCCACAGTGTAAAGTTTTACACAAGTGAGGGCTCAAAATTTAAGTTGGAAGGTAAGCCATCTATGGCTAGAAGATCTTGATCAAACGGGTTCAACATTGTGAGAACCAGTGCTAAGAAGTTGCAGGTGTCAAAGTCGCCATTGCAGAGAAGCTCTTTCAGACATAGGTAAAGTGTTTTACACATTTCTCAGGATGTACTCAATCATTTTGAGAAATTTAACTTGGTAAAGTTGCGCAATCTCAAGGCGAAGTGTTGTGCAAAGTTTTGTCAAAAACTTTACAGAAATGATTAGTCAATGAGTGATTAATCTGCAGCAGACTTTTCTGAAGAAGTTGAATTTTTCAGAATATTCAATTTTCTGATAAATTGGTGAATGATCTCTAAGTTTGGTGGAGTCTAAGGTTAATCTTGATATAGAGGTGATCTAACTTCAAGGTTAACTTGTTCTTTTGGAGATTAACACTCTCCATCAGTGGTATCAGAGCAGGTTGTGTCAAAATTGAGAAAAAGAAGACTCCGACTACTGCAGAAATACAAATCTTTACATCTCGAAGGTGCAAAGGTTAAAGTGTGAAGAAAGATTGAAGGAAGACATACAAAGAGTATCAAAAGGATCAGAAGGAGCAACATTCGAAGTAAAGGTACATTCATTATCTATAAAGGTTAAAGTTTTGAGACTACAGGTGAAGCAAGGATGGGAGATAGTCTCCAAATTGAAAAGTTGGATAGAGAGAACTATCCTGCATGGTCTATGAGGATGGAAGCTCATCTTATGAGCAAAGATCTAATAGGTTACATCACAGGAGATGAAGAAAAGCCAGAATTCAGAGATCCTAGTGTTCCAACTAGGGAGGAGCTTGCAGACTTGAAGAATTGGATGAAGAAAGATGCTCAAGCAAGGAGCATAATCTACATGGCAGTCAATGACTATTTGCTTCCTCACATTAGAGGACTTGAAAGTGCATGTGACATTTGGAATGCTTTGGAGGAGCATTTCCAAAACACAACCAAATCAGGGAAGGCTTCACTATGGGCAGAATTTACTACATTCAAGAAGAAGGCCTCACAATCAATTTCTGATTATGTGACAAAGATGAAGGACATTGCAGATTCTCTAGGTGCAGTGGATGAAGACATTGAAGAAGACAAATTGGTAAGACAAATACTCACAGGGCTGAGAGGAGATGAGAAGTGGAAGCCCTTCATTTTATCTACAGAACTTTCATTAGATCACTTTACTCCTGATTTGAATCAATTGTTAGGTCATATGCTAACTTTTGAGAATGATGTCAAAGGAGATGTTGATAAGAGTGCAGGTCATGCAATGTACTCTAAAGACAAGAAGAAAGCTAACAAAGGGAAGCAACAATCAGGTGAAGAAGAAGGTACATCAAACCAAGAAAATTTCATAAGAGGAAGAGGAAATGGCAGAAGTAGAGGAAGAGGCAGAAACAACAAAGATAATGCAAGAGCTTGTTGGATATGTGGTAAGACCAATCATCTATCTCATGATTGTTGGCACAATAATCAAAACAATGGTAATTATCAGAACTTTAATCAAAGAGCAAGAGGTAGTAGATTTCAGAGAGGAAACTTCAGAGGTAGAGGTGGTAGGAATTCTTTTGGAAGAGGTGGAGGAAGAAGCTTCCAAAATCAATCCTATAATAACACCTACTACAACTATACATCAGATCAGAAGGAGGACTCGACTCTCATTATGAATACATGTGAGACCTCACATGAGGACATGAGAGTGTTCTACATTGATTCAGGATGTAGTAATCATTTAAGTGGAAATATTTCCTTGATGACTGACCTAGATCATAATGCAATTAATCATACAGTTCAGACAGGTGATAATACAAAGCATAAGGTAAAGTCAATTGGTTCAGTCAAAGCTAAGGATGGGAGCACTCTTCTGAGTAAGGTTCTTTATGTTCCCACAATCCCAAAGAATTTGATCAGTGTAGGTCAAATTGTGGAAAAAGGATATGAGGTAAGGTTCACCAATGATGGAGTTTATGTTGAAGACCCTAGTCAAGGGTATAAACAAGTTATTGCAGGAAAGAAAGAAGGAAGGCTCTTCACATTGAAGGTACAAGGAAATGTTGGACATGCTATGTTCACATATGGAGAGCAGAAGGTGTCAGAATTGGATCTTTGGCACAAAAGACTTGGACACTTTAATGAAAGAGGTATTAAAGAAATGATTAACAATGATTCAGTGCTTGGATTGCCTAACATTGCAGGTCAACACATGACATACAGATGTGAGGCATGTCAATTAGGTAAGGCTCATAAGCAATCCTATTCCAAGCATGGATTTATGTATTCAGAAAGACTTGAATTGGTGCATACAGATGTGTGGGGTCCTTCAAAGGACTTTAGTATAAATGGTTCAAGATATTATGTCATATATGTTGATGATGCTACCAGATGGATCACAATTTATGTGATTAAAGAAAAGTCAGAAGTGTTTAATACATTTAAACACTATCATGCATATGCAGAAAGAATTACATGACAAAAATTGAAGAGACTAAGGTCAGATGGAGGGGGAGAGTATTTTTCAAATGAGTTCAATGATTATTTGTGGAATGCAGGTATAAAAAGAGAAGTTACTTGCAGGTACTCTCCTCAACAAAATGGGGTAGCAGAAAGAAGAAACAGGACACTTGTTGAATTTGCAAGGTCCATGATGAAAGAGAAGAATTGCCCAAATTATTTGTGGGCTGAAGCTGTTAATACAGCTACATATTTGGTTAATAGATTGCCTTGTAAAGCTTTGCAGGGTATGACACCATATGAAGCTTGGTGGGGTAAGAAACCTACCTTGGATCATTGCAGAATATTTGGATGCTTGGCATATGCATATGTGCCATCTCAATTGAGGCATAAGTTGGAGCCTAAGGCAGAAAAATATGTATTCATTGGTTATGATGATAAGCAAATGGGATACAGGTTGTGGAGTCCATCCACAAAGCAATTCCTTGTATCCAAGGATGTTACATTTGATGAGCAAGGTACTTGGTATACAGGTAAATATAATGTACATGCAGATGATGAAGAAGTAGTGGAACAAAGAAAAGGTAAAGCAAAGATTCAATTACTTGATGAAAGTGAAAACAATGAAGTACAGGTTGAATATGAGGAGAGGCCAAGGTTTGATCCAGAATGTGATGAACCAGAAACTTCAAGAAGTGCAGAAGTTAGGAGGTCATCTAGGCACAAATGGCAACCTACAAGGTATAGTTATGACACCTCATTCTTGACTACTAAAGATTATGCTTATGTGGTAAAAGCAGATGAAGACCCTTCTACATATGAAGAGGCCAAAGGAAAGAAGAATTGGGAAGATGCTATGCAAGAGGAGTATGATGCATTGATAGAGAATCAAACATGGGATTTGGTTCCTAAACCTAATAGTCAGAAAATCATTGGTTGTAAGTGGGTCTACAAGACTAAAAGATTTGCAGATGGAAGTGTGTCTAGGTACAAAGCTAGACTTGTTGTGAAAGGGTATGCACAGACATATGGAGTGGACTATGATGAGACTTATAGTCCTGTGGCAAAGATGACAACTATCAGGACACTCATAGCAATTGCTACTTGCAAAGGTTGGAAGTTATCTCAATTAGATGTAAAAAATGCTTTCTTGAATGGTTACATTTCAGATGAAGTCTACATGGAGCAACCAGATGGGTTCAAAGATCAAGTGAGTCCAAATTATGTGTGTAAGCTCAAGAGAGCTTTGTATGGGTTGAAGCAGGCCCCAAGGGCTTGGAATTATAGGCTTGTAAAATTCTTGAATGATCTTGGATTTCAAGCATCAAAGGCAGATAGTAGCTTGCTAGTCAAAGCAAGTGAAGATGGGTTCATTTATGTTTGTATTTATGTTGATGACATAATACTTACAGGAACAGATGATAAAGGAATACAAATGATCAAGAAGCAGATGGAGAAAGAGTTCAAAATCAGTGATTTGGGGAGCCTATCATTCTTCTTAGGAATGGAGATTTCTTATACTCAACATGGAGTATATGTGACCCAAGAAAGGTATCTTAAAAATTTGCTAACCAAATTTAAAATGGAAGATTGCAGGGTTGCACCTACACCTTTGGAAGTAAACCATAAATTGTCTAGCTTTGGAGGAGAAGAGTTCAGAGATATGAAACTCTATCAAAGTTTGGTTGGTAGCTTGATTTATGCTACATTAACAAGGCCTGATTTGTCATATGCAGTTGGTGTGCTTTCACAATTTATGCATTGTCCTAGAAAGGAACATTGGATTGCAGGACAAAGAGTACTTAGATACATCAAGGGTACACTCAGAGAAGGGTTGTACTATGGATTTACTTCTGATACAACAGTGAAGATATATAGTGATGCAGATTGGGCAGGTAATGTGGATGATAGAAGATCAACACATGGATACTTGTGCTATGTAGGAGACAAATTGATTTCATGGTGTTCTAAGAAGCAACATACAGTTGCTTTGTCATCTACAGAAGCAGAATATAAAGGTATGGTGGAAGCTACAAAAGAGGTAATATGGCTAAAGACACTTATGAAGGTTTTTGATGTTGTTCAGAGTACTCCTATTGTTTGTGGAGACAACATGAGTTCTTTATACTTGGCAGCTAATCCTGTGTTTCATGCTAGAACTAAGCATATTGAAATACAGTATCATTTCCTGAGAGAGAAGGTCATTGAGAAGGAAATTGAAGTCATACACACTCCTACAAAAGATCAACTTGCAGATATGATGACTAAAAGTTTGGATGGACCTAAGTTGCAGAGGTTTAAAGATATGGCAGGAATAAAGAAGATGCAGGTAATCACAATTGAAGATTGAGGGGGAGCTGTTGGAGCAGAGCAATCATCAATAAGTGATTACATGAAGTCCAAAAGTGAAAAGATATTTGGAAGGATGAAGATTACTTTCAAAGGAAGAGAATAGAGTCAGAAATGTTTCTTTTGTATACTACTCTTGTAAATAGTTCAATGTATTTGAAAAAGATGACGAGTTAGACTCGTATATATACCTACAGATATGTATTCGTAGATAGAGAGAGTGATATAGATGAGATAGAGAAGAATAGGTGAATAGGTGATGAACATTGTACGTATCATCAACCATATGTATGAAAAGTAATGAAGAAGAAAATGTTGTAGAATTCTGCGCGTCGATCTTCTCTTCCATTCTCCTTCTGTGCTTAATCTTTTGAGGAATCCTTTTGTACTTATCTAAGTCCATAGTTAATCTATCTATGGCTAGAATTTGAGAGATTAATTGCAATCAGACTGAGAGAATTTTGATTAGGAACATTCATGTGTAAGAATGTTCTAAGAGTCGTAAAATATGGCGCACATTTCATCTTCAAAGAAATGGTCAGTGCTCAGTCCACAATGTAAAGTTTTACACAAGTGAGGGCTCAAAATTTAAGTTGGAAGGTAAGCCATCTATGGCTAGAAGATCTTGATCAAACGGGTTCAACATTGTGAGAACCAGTGCTAAGAAGTTGCAGGTGTCAAAGTCGCCATTGCAGAGAAGCTCTTTCAGACATAGGTAAAGTGTTTTACACATTTATCAGGATGTACTCAATCATTTTGAGAAATTTAACTTGGTAAAGTTGCGCAATCTCAAGGCGAAGTGTTGTGCAAAGTTTTGTCAAAAACTTTACAGAAGTGATTAGTCAATGAGTGATTAATCTGCAGCAGACTTTTCTGAAGAAGTTGAATTTTTCAGAATATTCAATTTTCTGATAAATTGGTGAATGATCTCTAAGTTTGGTGGAGTCTAAGGTTAATCTTGATATAGAGGTGATCTAACTTCAAGGTTAACTTGTTCTTTTGGAGATTAACACTCTCCATCATCCGTATGTTGGCTGTTGATGATAAGTTGGATGGTACCAATTACCCGTTATGGGCTTATATGATGCGACATGTGTTGGTTGTAAAAGGACTGTGGAATATTGTGCAGGGTGTCAAAAAACTTTCTATTACACCTGCAACTTTTACAACTACAGGTACTGAAGCTGATGCAGAAGGTGTCGAAGATGGTGATATTTGCATATTCATGTTCGTGCTGCGGTTTTTGCTGCACCTACTGCATAGCAAACTCGTTGGGATGGCAGAGATGCCCACGCACATGCATTGATAGCTTTGTCTATCAAACAAGCCATTATTCCTTATATTCTTTCTTGCAAAACAACTAAGGATGCTTGGGATACACTTATCACATTGTACCAAGCTAGGAATGAGGCTCGTGTTGCTTACCTCCGGAAACAGTTGGAGAGTGAGCACATGAATGAAGGTGATTCTATGGATAGTTTCCTAACAAAGATCACAAACTTGAAGGAACACTTGATTTCTGCTGATGAGGTTATACCAAATAGATCACTTGTGCAGACCGTTCTAAATGGTCTTCCTGATTCATATCAAAGTTTTGCTCCTACTCTTCGATTGATGATGAAAGGCAATCCAAATGCCTTGTCATTTGAGGAGTTAGTTTGTTCTGTTGCAAGAAGATCAGTCGAGGCAGAACAGGTCCATTATGCGTGTTGTAGATCAAGCTTTCCTGGCTAGTCAAAAGGGCAAAGGAAAATGGAGCTCTTCTACTAGTAAGCAGAACTCTCCAAATGGTGCACATTCGAAGAACGAAGACAAAGATGAGAAAAATAAAAAAAACAGAAATTGTTTTGTAAGTACTGTAAAGGGAATGATCATATCATAAAGAACTGTCCAAAACTCTCTGCAAAAGAGGCAAAGAAGAAAGAGGCTCAAATGGTTGTTGCAGAAGCCTCTACACCAAAAATGGAGTTTGCTAATCTTGTGCACGAAGAAGAATGGGCGTTCTCTACGGTTTTCAATGTTGACCCATCTTCTCATGAGTAGTGCATGTGTGCAATAGACTCAGATGTTTGGTACTTTGATAGGGGCGACCAAACATACTACCTCGCAGTGTAGTTTCTACTCTTCACTCGAGCCTGCCCCTACAGAGAATATTGTTACATGCACCAACAACTCCTCTTATCCTGTTATGGGAGTTGGTAAGATCCTTTTGACTACTGCTGATGGTAGTTCTTTCACTTTGTAAGATGCTTTATTTGTGCCAGGGATCAAGAGGAACCTGTTATCCGTTTCTGGATTAGCCAAGATTGGCTTGGTTGTGAAATTTGTTGATGATAGGTGTACAATTCATGATCTGTCAAATGGCGATGTGATTATTGCTTTTCGAATTTTATGTCGTGGGCTATATAAGCTCATCGACTATGAAAGATCTTTGAATTATTCAACATGGGCACTACATGATTCTCAAGCTATCTCAGATACAAAGCTTTGGCATGCACGCTTTGGTCATCTAAATTTTGCTAGTTGGCTATGCCTACAGAAATCTGAAATGGTGTCCTCTTTGCCCAAACTTAAGGCACCTGAAAAAAATGTTTATGAAGGCTGTATTTTGGGCAAAATGCAGTGTTCCTCATTTCCAAAAGATCGTTCAGTTCGGGCTATTGAGAAATTGCAGCTTGTACATAGTGATGTTTGTGGTCCTATGCAGACACCTTTGTTTGGAAATATTCTTTACCTCGTGAATTTCATTGATGATTTTTCCAAGCACGCATGGGTATATCCATTCAAGGCAAAGTCCGAGGTGTTCATGTGCTTCAAACAACTTTTGGTTTTGGTTGAAAATTTGTCAGCATGTAAAGTGGGCACCCTCCGTTTAGATCGAGGGGGGAAATATATGTCTTCTGATTTTGATGCATTTCTAGCTGAACGTGAGATAAAACACTAGTGTGCAATGCCGTATACACCTCAACAGATTGGAGTTTCTGAACAAAAGAACAGGTCACTCATGGAGATGGCGAGGTGTATGGTCAAGAGTTAAGCTTTACTACATAATTTCTGGCTTGAGCCTGTCATGTGTGCAGCATATGTACTGAATAGGTTTCCCACTAATGCGTTGCAGTCTATCACTCCATATGAGGCTTGGCATGATCGCAAGCCATCTATTGCTCATGTGCGTGTTTTTGGTTGTTTGGCATATGCATTAGTGCCTGAACAACATCGTAGAAAATTAGATGATAAAGCAGTAAAATGTATTTTTGTTGGGTACAGTTCTGAAAGTAAAGGCTATCGTCTGTGTCATCCACACATTAAACGCCTTGTGGTTAACCGTGATGTTGTTTTTGTGGAAGATGCTATTCAGCCATTGCTTTCATGTACTAAGGAGACATCTCTTAGCTCCAAATACATGTATGATACTTTCCTGCCACTTTTTACAGGTGGACAGTCTAGTGCTGGTCCCAATGAGGCAACTTCTCAGCCTTTGCACGTTTCATGTGATGATGCAGATCATTCCATTTCTGATGCAGATTTACATGATGCACTAGTTGATGAGAGAGTTGATATTGAGCAATCAAAAACTATGCTAAATGACTGGTGCAGACTTTGCGTGACAGCAAATTAGATGGACCTTTGTCATATCCTACTCGTTCAGGCTCTCATAGTGCCTCTTGTGCATCAGATTGCTATGCTATGGCTGCATCTAGTCTCTGTGATGAGAATGAGCCTGTTTCGTTTGATGAAGCACAAAATTCAGAAAATTGGATGGTTGTAATGCAATCTGTATATGATGTTATAATGAAGAATGGTACTTGGTCTTTATGTGACTTGCCTCCAGGCAAGAAGGCCATTGGCACTAAGTGGGTATACAAGCTGAAGCGTAAACTGGATGGTACAGTTGACAAGTATAAGGCTAGGCTTGTTGCAAAGGGTTATGCACAGGAAAGAGGCACTGATTTTGATGAGACCTTTGCATCTACATGTCGTATGACTACTATTCGGAGCATCTATGCACTTGCAGCTCATCATGGCTGGAATGTACATCAGTTGGACATTAAAACAACATTTATGAATGGTGACTTGCATGAAGAAGTGTATGTTTTTCAGCCCTGTGGATTTGTGCAGAAAGGGCATGAAAACCAGGTGTGCAAGTTGAAGAACACATTATTTGGTTTAAAGCAAGCACCACGTGCTTGGTATGAGAAGATACATGCCTATCTGATTGCACATGGTTTTGAGAACAGTCCAACTGAAAGCACCTTATATGTTAAGCATGCTAATGATGTGCTTCTGATCATTGTTGTCTATGTCGACCACATGCTGCTCACTAGTCGTATTGAGAAGCATATTGCTGATTTTAAGGCTCATTTGCATGCCTCATTTGAGATGTCTGATTTGGAGCATTTGCATCACTATTTGGGCATTCAGTTTATGCAAGTTGATGGTGGAATGGCTTTGTGTCAAAGGAAATATATTCACACGTTATTGTAGTGTTTTGGCCTTGAGGACTATAAGCCTATTGCCACTCCTATGGAGACAGGTTTACGATTGAGTCTTCATGATGCTGGAGATGCATTTGATGTTGTTCTCTATCAGTAGGTTGTTGGATGCTTGATTTACTTATTCATAACTCGAGCAGATATTCATATTGCTGTCTCACAGATGAGCAGGTTTATGTGTTGCCTAGGAGTCAAGCATTGGCAGCTGGTTAAGTGCATCTTTCGCTACTTGAGTGGTACTCGGCTACTTGGGTTGTTTTATCCCAAGGGGGGAGCACTATCGCCAGATTTGCATGCTTTTTCTCACTTTGATTGGGCTGGTTGCTATGACACTCGTGTGTCCACTAGTGGCTTTTGCTTCATGCTTGGTAGCTCATGTATATCTTGGTTGAGCAAGAAGCAGCCTACTATGGGCACTTCTAGTTGTGAGGATGAGTATAGGGCAGCTTTCACAACTACTGTTGAGTGTGTGTGGCTCACACGCCTTATGGTTGATTTGGGTGTTGGTCAGACTTGTGCCACCACCATCTTCACTAACACTCAGAGCGCATTGGCAGTTGCAAGGAACCCTATGTTCCATGCTGGGACTAAGCACATGTCAGAGAGAGGTTCTCTGCTGGGGAGATCAGCTTGGCATGTATACCCACATAGGAGAGCATTGCAGACCTTTTCACGAAGGCTCTCCCTAGGGAGAAGTTTGAAGCTTCCCGCAAAGCTTTGGGCTTACTTCCTTTTGTGGAGTGATTTCCACATAGCTTGGCACTTCCTTATACATGAGTGCGAGCTCCTTGTTCACCGCATCAATCCCAGGGGGGATTTGTTGATATATTTAGGTAGTGATGTGTGTGAACACACTAGGACCACTAGGGCACTTTTTTCCCTCTTTAGGAGGTTTTCTTCCCCCGGCTTGTATATACGCCTATTGTCCTAATGGGCTACTTATCTTTGTACATTCTCTAGTAATACATTCAGTATTGTGTGTTGTGCTCCAAGCTTCTTCTTCTTCCTTGTGTTGTTCACATGCTTCCGTACATGTCTAACTCCAACAGAGGCATGATTGGTCGTACATTGATGAAAAGTGGAGATCCAAAAGATGAAGACTGAGAGCTAGGAAGAGATTATGGGTGTGCATTGATTAGGATCATTTTCTTCTTCTGTGATTAAGATTGGGATTGGGATTGGGGATTGGGGATTGAGATTGCAATTGTGATTGCGATTGTGATTGAGATCAGCTTCGGAGTGCTCTAGTGGATGAGGCTTCAGATCGGAGCTATTTGATAAATTTTGTAATGCAAATCACAACTACTTGTAAATCCACACAAATAATAAAGTTCTCTCTCTCTCTCTCTCTCCTTGTTCTGCACATATTCTATTTTTCTTCCTTATATCTTGTTCTGCCGAATTCTATTATTCTGTGTCGAATTGTGATTGAAAATTAAGAGACTTTACAATATGTGTGTATATGTGTTTGAATGTATGTATGTACGTACATACGTATGTATGTATGCATGTATGTATGTATATATGTATGTATGCATGTATGTATGTATGCATGCAAGTATGTATGTATGTATGTATGTATGTATGTATGTACGTATGTATGCATGTATGTATGTATGTATGTATGTATGTATGTATGTATGTATGAATGTATGCATGTATGTATGTTTGTACGCATGCACATATGTATGTGTATATGTATGTATGTACGTATGTATGTATGTATGTATGTATGTATGTTTGTATGTTTGTATGGTTGAATGTATGTATGTATGTATGTATGTATGTATGTATGTATGTATGTATGTATGTATGTATGTATTTATGTATGTATGTATGTATGTATGTATGTATGTAAGTATGTATGTATGTTTGTATGTATGTATGTATGTATGTTTGTATGTATGTATGTATGTATGTATGTATGTATGCATGTTTTTATCTATGTATGCATGTATGTATGTGTATATGTATGTATGTATGTATGTATGCGTATGTGAGTGTGTGCATGTCCTTGTGTATCTATAAATGTATGTGCATATTCAATTTATGTATGAATGTTCATATGTACATATATATTTGAAATTTTGTATGTACATATGTGTGGATGTATAAATATGTATATTTATATTTGTGTGTGTGTGTGCATGTGTACGTTGATATTCATGTGTGTATGAATATGTTGGATGGTATCTATTAGAAGTTGAGATTCAAGCTCCAATCATGGTCTCCAAATGATAAATTTAAAGGATAAGGATTAGAATTTCTACCTCCTTGAGACATTTAGTGGGGAAGGGGGGGGGGGGGGGGGGGGGGGGGGGAGTTGCAATTTTCACATGCGAAAACTTCTTATATGAGCTAGAATGAGAGATACATGCATATCCTTCCATTCTAAGTGATTTATTTAGTTGTATCGAATAAGGGGAGCAAGCTCCTTGGTTAATCTATGTTGATGATTTAGACAATTTTTGAAGTCAAAGAATAAACAAAAGATCAAAATTAGAATCTTGACGATGACTGCATGGTCAAAAGATAAAGAATTGTATATACATGTATATTACTCTTGTAATTAGTCCATAAAACCTTTGTATCCATGATGAGTCGGGATGTAAATGTCTATATATACTTGGATATAGATGTAATAGGAGAGAGATGATGAATGACAAGATCTAGAAGTCATCAGAAGCCTTAGAGAATGAGAAGAATTTAATCTACCCATGGGCTGTACATTTTCTATGAATAGGAGAAGAATTGAAAAGTTCCACCATGACCTCTTGCTTAGTGCTCCTTTTGTACTTATCTTCTTGAGGAATGCCATATATATGTGTGTGTAAATATACACACATATACATACATGCATACATACATACATGTATATGTATATAAATATATAGGAGAAGTGTTAAGAGCTAAGCTATTAAGACCACCACGTGCTAGAGAGTTGACTCTCCTCCCAACCTTATGCGTGTATATATAGCTACATGAATCAACAATGACCATAATACACACATACATACATACACATCATATAGATACACATACATATATATGAAACGCATGTGTAAATACATACATATCACACACACATGCATAGGTACATACATCCATACATATACATGAATACACATACATGCATACACATTTATAAATGCATGCACATTCACAACTATTTTAAATGCAATACACCTACATACACATCACACACACATACACACATGCTTACATACATACACATGCATATATCACACACATGCACACATATACATAGACATTGAACACACACATATGCATACATATGTACATAATTACACATGCATATATCACATAGAGATGCATATACATAGACATACATCAGAGACATGCACGTTCATACATATACAATTGCACATACACACATGGGAGAGACGTTTTCCCTTGAGTTGTTGTTATAGCCATGGATGTTGTTGAATCTACTTCTTGAGCTTCCATAGCCTCTTGTCTTGTAACCTCTTCATCTTTCATTTCTAAGATTCTTGAAACAATTCTCTATAGTACGATTAGTTAAGCCACATATGTCACATGGTTCTCACCTTGCCTTGTCGTCCTCCTCTGCCTCTTCCTTTTGAGTCTATAACTCTACCTACAAATTGTGTTTGAGAGGTGCCACCCTCATCATGAGACTTTTTAGCTTTGCTTTTGCTATGTTTACTCTTGTTCTTATTTGTATAGAGAGCAGAGGATGGATTACCTTTTGAGTTGTCTCCGTTCTTCATAAACTTTGCCTCATGTGTGAACAATTGTCCCATGAGGGTATTTAAATCACGAAAATGCATGTACATGTAGAGTTACATGGTTGTGGTGAAAGCTTCCCATTTAGAATCTACCTTTATTCCATTCATCACTTGCCTTGCTATCTACTCTTCATCAATGATTTCTCCAATGCTTCCAAGTTGATGTGCTATGTCCTTCATTTTGGTGAAAAAATCAATCACACTTTGCTTGGGCATCTTCTTGAGTGTGGTGAACTCCATCCATAGTTGATTATTTCTTGCCTTGTTACTTGTAGAAAAGAATGCTTCAAGAGAATTTCAAGTCTTTTGTGAAGTCTTGCAACACGATGTGTGGAAGAAAAAAAATCAAAGATTGTGTTAAGAATATATGGCCTTGCTAGAGCATCCTTTGAGCACCATGTGGTTAATATCTTTTGTTCTTCTTGAGTTGGTTGTCCTTTGCTTCTTAGGATGGGCATGATCTCAACTCCATATATGTAACCATAGAGGCTTCTCCCTTGAAGGTAAGCTTCCATTCCAAGTGACCAGCTTGAGTAGTTACCTTGACCCAGTTTGTCTATGGATGAAGCAAATCCATCTCCCATGTTAATTTGTTCTTGCTCTAATACCACTTTGAGAACATGGATAGAACAAGTTCTAGAGATGAGCTAGTATTGCACAAAACCTACTTTACACCTGCCAAGTTAACTGTAGGGATGCTTAATAGAATCCTTTATCTTCACAACAATGCATTTGGAAAAATAAAATTCATGAAGTAAACGTATTTCTCAAAAATAGCTGTTTGCATAGGACTATAGACATCACTATGAACAAGTTGCATCTTATGAGCAGCTCAAACTAAACCATCTTTTGGGAAGGATGAGTGCTAACCAAGCTAATCTTCACTAATGTTGAAAACAACAAAAGATTTTTCTTGATCTTTGGTACATACCAAACATCTCAAAATGTGAACGAGGTACCATTAGTAGTAGTCATAATGATTCTAGCTAATCTCGTTAGCGCATGTGACAATATTTCCTACAAGGGAGGTTCATGTGAATGGAAGAAGCTTTGCTACGAGATAATATGTTTGGTTGCCTCACTATCAAAGTACTAAACATTTGAGTCTATTATAGAGACACAGTGGTCATGAGAAGATGGGTCATAGCTACATACAATAGTAAATGCCCATACTTGATTTTAAACAAGATTAGTAGACTTTGTTTTAGGCATAGAGGCATCTATAACAACCATTCAAGCCACTTTTTTCTTTGCCTCTTTTATGCCACTGTGGAAAACTCTTTATGACATGATCATTTCCCTTTTAGTGTATGCAACATTGTTTTTCTCTTATATTTTCCTCTCATTTTAGTCTTCCTTATCATTCTTTGTAGCATTAGCAAATTTTAGCTTACTTCTAGATGAGCTCCATTTTCCTTTGCCCTTCTCACTATCTAGGAAATCTTGATCTACAACACACATAATGGACCTACTTTGCCTCGTCTCATCGTCCTCCACCAAAATAGAGACTAAATGCTTCAATATTCAGGCATTAGGATTTCCTATCATCATGAATCCAAGAGTAGAAGAAAAAATCTAAATGGAATCCAAAAGACCATTAAAAATAGTATACAAAAGTGAACATTCTAGGAAGAATTACTTATTAAAAATAAACTATTCCTTCAAATATTTAATCTTTGTCAAACAATTATACATAGAATCCTCTTCACGCATATGATCACTCTCCAACTATTACCTAAAGTAAGCAACATGAGCCTCTTATCTTGCCTCGTACAAAGTGGTACGTGTATCCCAAGCATCCTTTGCTATTTTGCAAGAGAAAATGTGAGGGATAATGGTGTGTTTGACACAAAAGGTCTATCAATGTGTGTGCTTGATCATGTCCTATTGCAACACAAACAATTGAAGATCCTCATCTTCAATGCCATTTGCATCACCTTCAAGAGTTCTATTTGTAGGTGTAGTAGGATATTTTTCAAGACACCTATACAATATTCCACATTCATTTTGGTACCACTACATGATGCATCATATATGCCCACAATTTGTAATTATCCAACCTTTCCTCAACAATCGACATATGGAATACATAATTGCTTCCAACCATGAACACTAACTAAATACCATGATGATGTTGAAAAATGACAATATCTCAAAAAGTTGAACAGAAGAACCTTGTTGAGCTCTACTAAACTTGTAGCACACTTCAAAGTAGTTCTACTAGCAACAAAAACCTGTATATATGTTTGGTAGTGAAGGCCAAAATTGCCTCCATAAAGGTTGTGAGTGTGTTCCAAGGCTGAAATGGGCTCATATCAAAATTTTGATGCCACAAAATGGAGCAGTTTTGAATTCCAACTTTCCTTGAGTATACCCATAAAGTTTTTTGTTATTTTGAGATTCTGAATAGAGGGGTGTTGAAAACACCTTAGATAAAGCTAAGATGCGCTCTCATATCAATTGTTGGAGTTTAAGGTCTATGGAGGCACATAAAAAAACACAAGAAAGAAGAAGAAGTTTAGAGCACAACACAACACTACATGAATCACTAAGTTAATGTACAAAGCTAAGTAACCCATTAGGGTTATAGGTGTATATACAAGCCTAGGAAAGAAGCCCCTAACAATGGAAAAAGCTGCCTTCATGGTCCTAAGTGTGTTCAAACACATCAGTATAGAAATACTCATGTATGGTGATTCATGACTATTTGTGCGCTCTTCAATGTCCAATCAGTCATTGAACTATTATATTCTTGGTTACCTTTTATGGACCTTGGTATATTTCCATGATTGTAAAGTCTTGTATCAATATATGATCTTTCATTTTCCACATGTGGAGTTCCTCTACTCGCAAGGAAAGCTACATTAAAACATATTCCATAAGTACTCATGCTTTGAGTGTTATTTAATGTATATGTCAATGCCGATTTCCCCATCTATATACAAGATGACAAAATGACATAAGTGTGACTTGAGAGTTGGGAGGCACATACATATCCTCTAGAATAAAGAGAGCTAGCACCAATGATGGTGGAGCGTGCAAAATGATGAACCCAAAAGTTAAAAACCTCTCTGTTTAAAGGAAGTGGACCTTTATGCCATTCTATGTATCTTCTTCTATCATATGTTTTTACAAGATGAACATCAAGAGTTGTTAGCAGATAATCTAGAGTCCTTTCAATCTCGACACCAAGAGGTAGAGGATTTAACTTAGCTTGTAATTTATTAACTTCATGTCCATGATGTGTATGGAAAATATTAGCATTATTTGTAGGAGCTTCATCATCATCATCATCATAGAGTAAATATTCTTGTATGTTTAGTATATATTTATTACATATATATGATTTTGAATTTAAAATAATGATATTAATTTATGGAATCAATACATAGCCAAGGACTATCGCGTCAATTAGGTAGTGGTGCACCATCCAAAATACCATAATGTGCCCCATGATCAATATATTCAAATAATGGTCTTCGATACTTTCCATAACAAAGATTTCAACAACATATAATTTGCTCCTGATAGTACAAATCATTATCATTCATGTTGGACAACACATATGAAGTTATTGCATGGGTAAGAGGTGACCCTCTCACTGATCAAAATTTGATTCAAAAAAAAAAAAAAAAAAGATCAATAATTTGGATATCAAATATTAGAACAAAAAAATCAATATACCATAATGTGCCCCATTATCAATATATTCCAATGGTGGTCTTGGATACTTTCCATAACAAAGATTTCAACAACATATAATTTGCTCCTGATAGTACAAATCATCATCATTCATGTCGGACAACACATATGAAGTTATTGCATGGGTAAGAGGTGACCCTCTCACTGATCAAATATTTGATTCAAAAATAAAAATAAAAAAAAGATCAATAATTTGGATATCGAATATTAGAACAAAAAGAATCGATCCCCTTATTGCTAGACTTAAATGGAAATGTATGCAATACGGAAGAAGATAATTTTGGGATCATTGAAGGGCACTTCACGAGACTCCTGGGGACCTCGAACCCCCTCTCCCACCATAGAAGGGACTGTATGGCAGCCATATCTAGGGTTTCCCCCCACAAGATACCACTCAACCTTCATTCCCTGCTACATGCCCCTATCTCTGAAGCAGAAATCATTGAGGTCATTGATGCCCTCCCTTCTGGTAAAAGCCCGAGACCCGACGGGCTCACTAATGAGTTCTTTAAATCCTTCAAGTTGGTGGTTGCCACCCCTCTTCTTCTGGTTTGGCAAGAGGCACTCAAGTTTGGCGCGCTTCCATCTTGTCTCAACAATGGCATTATCAAGTTAATACACAAAAAAGGGGAAAAGAACATAATAGAGAACTGGCATCCTATTACGATGCTCCAAATAGGATACAAGATCATTGCCAAAGTCATTGCCAACAGAATCTCTTGCCACTTGAGAGCATGGTTAAGCGCGGAACAAAAAGGTTTCATCAAAGGCAGGTCAATTTTGGAAACCATTTTAGATATCTGGGAAGGTCTTGAATTTGCAAATGAGTCTAAACAAGATGTGGTCTTCCTCAAGATTGACTTTGATAAAGCCTACAACAGGCTGGAATGGGACTATATTCTGCAGTCGCTCCAAGATCTTGGATGTAGTCATTCACCAAGATGATCGCGACCCTTCTCGGAAACGCATCCACCCAAATTAACATCAATGGCAAACTTTTGAAGGTGATCAAACTTAGAAGATCTATCAGACAAGGGTGCCCATTTGCTCCCCTTCTCTTTGCCATTACCACGGAAGGGCTTAGCAGGCTCGTGGAGCATCATGTGGAAGCTCCTAATATCAAAGGCCTCTGTTTGCCTCATGACCACACTCAAATCACCATGAGACTTTTTGTCGATGATATGAACACATTTGTTCATAATGATAGTACTAGCCTCGAGACGTTCTGGAAGTGTCTGGCTACCTTTTGTGAAGCCTCTGGATCCACAATCAACCACTCTAAGACCGCCTTCAGAGCTATTGCTGGGTCACAACCCGACCTTCTCATTGATCATGGCTGTCAAATCATTCCGCAGGGCCAAATTTTTTGGCTTCTTGGGATTCCCTTGGGGTTTGGCGTCTCTATGGAACAGCGGTGGAACTCCGTGCTGACCAAACTCGAAAACAAGCTTAACTATTGGAGAGGTATGCAAATCAATCTTGCTGGTCATGCTATAGTTATCAACACGTTCCTCTTATCATCTACCATTTATTTCCTTTCTTGTTGGAGACCGAAAGAGCAAGATATGTCCAAACTGGATAGTATTTGTAGAAACTTCCTTTGGACGGGCCACCACAATAGGAGGGGGGTGCCTACAATCAAATGGTCCATCTCCACCAGCCATAGAGATAGCGGGGACTTGGTATCCTAGACATTCTAACAAACTGGCAGCCAAGTGGATGATTAAGGCTTGGTGCAACGCGGAGGCCTCGTGGGCCAAGTTGATCTTCAGAAACAAGAATGAGTTGGCTCTCATGGGTTTTCCAAATTGGAAGAATCTTGACATCTTGACCTTGTTGTCTTCCCCAATCCCCGTCTTCCTGAAAGGCTCAAATCTCGTGTGCTCCCTATGGAAGAGTTGGAATAAAGTCAAAAGCTACACAAGAATAAGTGAAGACTCGAAGTGGGCAGCCGGTATTAGACAAAACGACTCTATCTAATTTCCAATCCATGGCATCCAGAGTGTGGAATCTTGGAACATTCAAAATGCCAAGAAGTTATGGAACAAAGGCTTCAAAAAATGGAAAGATCTCTGGAAACAAGACACCAACCGCTGGATCAACTTCGAGGATATTGACCCTTGTGTCAACATTTCGTACGAAGGATGGAACACCTTGCAAAGTAGATGTCTCGCCTAGGACCGACACAAAGTTCGCCTTCTCATGGGATACGATACGTGGAGCTCTCTTGGTCTCAAATGGCACAATGGGAATAGCCTATCAATAATCCCGAACATCAAAGAAATGATTGACTATTAGGATAACCTCAACAAGAAGTGGTGCATGTCGTGGACGCGACTTTGATGGGACATGAAGTTCATGGCTATCTGAGACCCCCTCATAGAAATCAAAAAGTCTGTCCTCTTATGGCAAATTCTTCATCATGGAGTCTGGACCAACCTTAAGGCTAGCAAATTTTGTGGGATTCCTCCCTGGTGCAAATGCTGCTACTCGTCTATCGAAGATGTTTCACACATCTTCTTTAACTGCCCAACCTCCAACAGACTCTGGCAGACGGTTGGAAAGAAAATTAGACTTCAGAAACATCTTAGTTGGTAGCAAGCCCTGCTCAGAGAAGCGATCGGCTGCTCTGCGACTCTCTGGAACGCCATCAGAGGGGAGGTCCTATGGAAAATCTGGCGGGAAAGATGTGCTTTCAACTTCGGTGACTCCCCCAAAGAGTGGTCAATTGAGAAATCATTGTTCCTCCTTGGCAAAAGGATTGTTAACTCTAAGAAATCCCCCCCTTCAGGCATCATCAAGTGGCTCCTTTTCATCAATAACAAGCTTAAACCCAAGTGGGTCCCACATGAGGGTGATGAGAGGGTGATTAACCTTCTTTGTAATGCCATCTAAGCTCTGTAAAAGCTTCCCCTGCTTTGTGGGATTTGGGGGGTCCAGTGGGCACTAGTCCCCTTCACTTGTACTTTTCTTTATTTAATTCAAGTCCGGGAGAGT
>CM035426.1:145224622-145307122 GCA_020310875.1 Ceratopteris richardii | reverse complement strand
ACCTAGCACTCATTTACAAGGACGTTGTCGGAAAGATTTTATTTCTCTTAGAATATTATTAAAAATTAAAAGATTAATTGATTAAATTAAGTATGAATAATTTATGAAAATGTTGACTTATATTTGATTTTAAAATTTGTAGGACAAGAAGTTTGATGATCAGTACAAAGATGGGAAGTATTTAAAAAGGTGTTTTCAAATGTAGTTGTGGGTATAGATTAAAAGTTAAGGGTTAGTTAAGGGTTTATTTAAGGTTTGAAAGAAAATTCAAGGGTCAAATGTAGGGTCTGAATATGTTTTGTAGGGTATAAGCTTAATTTCAAGGATAATTAAGGGTTTAATTAATAAATCTAAAGGGTTTTGGAAGGGTAGAAGATTAGTTTATGGGTTAGTTGAGGGTTAAAAACATGGTTTAAGGTTTGTTTAAGGGTAGACCTATGGTTAAGAGGTTAATTAAGTAGGTTTAGTCTCTAAATGAGCTAATAAATAGGGTAAATGTATTAAATGAAACCTTAGCAAAATAGTTTAAATATAAATGATTAATTAAATATGTTAATTAGTAATTGATATTATTTAAATAACACTAAGGTTATGGAAGTATAATTAAATTTATTAATTGATAGGTTTAATTTAATTAATTCTAAAGTGAATAAATAATTAAAAAGAATTGAAGGGTTGCATTTATTTAAATCTAAATGGATAATAAAAGTCTAAGGTCAAGTTGATATTTATTTTAAGTGGTTATTGTGAATTTGGGAAAAAGAGTAGGAGAAAATACCCAAGCCTATTTTTTGGTTGAGAGAAGTTGAGTTGATGTGGAGTTATTGTACATTGCATGATTCCGTTAACGTAGGGAAAATGTGGGCTATGGTGGGCTCCTCTCATGTATATAAGGAGCGGAGTCGTATTCACAAGCTCATGTTAGTTTCCAGGTACTCTATTTACTCTATGCTCTAGGCTATGGTTGTTTGTGCACTCATTCCCATGTTGTCCTTCTGGGAGGAGGAGAGGGAAGACCATCTCTCTTACTTTTGCACTTCATTCAATGTGAAGCAATTTTTTTTGCTTTTTGATTCAGGATGAGTAGAGATTTGGAGAAGCTCTTTTTTTTCCTTCCTTTTTTTCATTTTCCTTCTTTCTTATTTCTTTTTTCCCTTCTTTTTTTCCTTTAATCCCCTCTTTCCCTCTCTTTCTCCCTCTCTTTCCCTCTCATCTCTAGCGGCGGCAACGCACTGCCTGCAGCATAGAGAGAGAGAGAGAGAGAAAGTGAGTTTTCTTTTGTTTTTTTATTATTATTTTATTGTTTTTTTTTATTTCTTAAACTCTCCTTCCCTTTCCCTTGCAGTCGATGGCGACACAAAGAGAGAGAGAGAGAGAGAGAGAGAGAGAGAGAGAGAGAGAGAGAGAGAGGTTTCATTTAATTTTTGTTTTTTTTTCTTTTCTTTTTTATTTATGTTAGTGATTATATTTATTTCTTTTCTTTTTATTTATATTATGTTTATATATACTCTATGTTTTACTTTATATATATTTTATATGTTCATTTTCATATATTAATGTAAATAATATTTATTAGATATATATTAGAATTATATGAAATAAGTATGAGTTATGGATTTATGTGTATGAAAGTATATGTATTTATGTATGTGAATAGATATGATTTATGTATGTGTATGTATGTATGTATGTATGTATGTATGTATGTATGTATGTATGTGTGTGGGTGTTTTAATTAATAACTTATCTTAAATTCATTACATTTTATTTTAATTTATATATTCTATGTATTAAGTGTTATTATTTTTTTACTTTCATTTATGACATGCGTATGCATTAAGTATTTTATTTATGCTTGAATAATGTTTTTATTATGTATATTTGGTATGAAATGGAGGGTATGAAGGGTATGTGTGTGTGTTTATTTAACTAAATTGATTACATATGTATGATTTGAATTCCTAAAACTCTTTTATGATTTCCAAGTTACCAAAAGAAGGATCCATTTAGCCATTATCCCTTATCTTTCTCAAAGATTTCATCATATTTATCCAACTTATCCTTATCCAATCATTTACCCTAACTGATCATATCTTTTCATTACCTTCCTTATCCATTAGCCTAACTTCTCCAACCCTTATTTGCTAGCTTATGGTAGAAACTTATTAAAAATGCATTAGATTTAATGAATGTATGTATCCATGTTAAAAGTTAGTGCATGTATCCATGTTAAATGATAGTGCATGTACCCATGTATATGTTAATGCATGTTAGTGCATGCATATGCTAATTCATATTAGATGTTTTGCATGTGAATGCATGTTAGTGCAGGCATATGTTAATGCATGTTAGATGTTAGTTTTTGCATGTTAAATGTTTTAACATGCATGTTAGTGCGTGTATGTTATGTATACATGTGATTTATGTTTGCATGTCATGTATGTATGTTTATGTTTACATATCATGTATATATGCTTGTGTATGCATGTATGCATGTTGATATATGTATGTTAGTGCATGTAAGTTAATGTATGTGTGTCAGTGCATGTAAGCTCATGATAGGAATGTTATGCATGTATGTATGTTTATGTATGCATGATAGTTAAATGCATGATTATATAGACATGTATGTTAGAGGTATATGAATGCATGAGTAATGATGCATGAATGCATGAGACATGTGTATGCAAGTGTATGCTAGCATGTATATGTTAGTGCATGTGTGCAAGTATGTTAGTTTTGTCTAGGTATGCATGTATGCAAAAATGCATGTATATGTATGAGCACATGTATATATGTTAGTAAGTGTGTAGGAATGCATGAGAGGAATGTGCATATAGATGTATGTTAGTATGTGTAGTATGTACGCATATGAAGCCTATGTATGCATATGAAATATAAGATGTATGCTTAAGATATGCATGAATGAATGTTTGAGGCATGTGCAAGTATATAATGCATGAGTGATTAGTGTTCATGTGTGTATGAATGAAATATGTTTATTACAATGTGTATATAAGAACGAATGTATGTACTTATGAAATATATTTAAAGAAAGTTAATTAACTTATGATATCATGAGTCTTGAACATTGATTTTATAAAAGTGTGTTTAAATATATGAAAGCATACTTATAGTTCTCATGTTAAGTTTTAGATGATATGCAGCTCTATTGAAGACGGATTGAAGAACTGAAGAATGTTAGTTTTCAAATGATATGCAGCCTCTATTGAAGACGGATTGAAGAACTAAAGAGTGGAAAAAGAAAATATACTAAGCTGGAATTCTATTGTTTAGCTTTTGTATAGGATATCATTCATAAAAACACTTTATAAAATTGAAATATTTATATATTATTCCATTTATTTTATCTTATATGTCTGACGAAGCATCATCTAGTAGTACTTCTTTACCTTCATCTTTGTTTGAATTACTTTTTCCTAGTCCATTAGAAGTTAATATTACTCCAAATATAGAAATTGAAGAAGTAGTTAAGGATAATATTGTAGAGGAAACTTTGTATTCAATAGAGTTTGATCATAGTTTGTGTAGAGTATTACCTTTAATTTCCATTGTGTTACTTAATTCTAAAAATAGTAAAAATCTATTCCCTCCTTCCGTAACTAGAAAAACTGATAGTTCTCAAATAGACTTAAATGAAACAGAACTTACTAAAAATAAAGTAACTAGTGAAGAACTAATCCTTCCATCCTATATAGATGCAGTCAATAGATATAGAAACGCTTTGCCTTACCGTCCTTAGTAAAAAAATATTGTTTCTACCATAGACACACTGCATGCGCCGTTAGCGAGACGATTGACTTGATCCACCAATCGTCACGAATCGCTCCCACAACATGCTAGGCCATGTCGAAATCACTCCATACAAGGAAGTAAGCCCAAAGCTTTGAGGAAAGCTTCAAACTTCTCCCTAGGTAGAGACTTTGTGAAAAGGTCTGTAGTGTTCTCTTGCATGGGCACATATGCTAAGATGATCTCTCTAGCAGAGAGCCTCTCCTTGACATAATGATAATGCACCTCAATGTGCTTAGTGTGAGCATGGAACACATGGTTCCTTGCAATTTCCATGCACTTTGATTGTTAGTGAAGATGGTGGTGGTAGAAGACAGACCAACACCCAAATCATACATAAGGCATCTGAGCCACACACACTCAACAATCACTTTGAAACCTGCTCTATACTAAACCGCACAACTAGAAGCGAGCATAGTAGGTTGCTTTTTGCTCAACCAAGATATACATGAGCTACCAAGCATGAAGAAAATGCCACTAGTGGACACACGAGTGTCATAGCAATGAGCCAGGTACCACTCAAGTAGTGAAATATGCACTTAAACACCTACCAATGCTTGACATCTAGGCAATGCATAAAAGTAAATCAAGCATCCAAAAACCTGTTGAGAGAGAACAACATCAAATGCATCTCCAACATCATGAAAATAAATCATAAACTTGTCTCCATAGGATTTCCAATAGGCTTATAGTCTTCAAGGCTAAAAAGATGCAATTATGTGTCAATATATTTTGTTTGACACAAAGCCATTCCACCATCGAATTGCATAAGCTAAATGCCCAATTAATGACGCAAATGCCCCAAATTAGACATCTCAAATGAGGCATGCAAGTGAGCCTTAAAATTAGCAATATTCTTGTCATGAGGACCAATGAGCAGCATGTCATCAACATACACGGCAATGATCAGAAGCACATCATTAGCACGCTTAACATATAAGGTGATGTCAGTTGGATTGTTCTCAAAACCATGTGCAATCAGATAGGCATGTAACTTTCTTTTTAATATAAAGGAAGTTCGGCATTAGCCTACTCTCCCGGACTTGAATTAAATAAAGAAAAGTACAGGACAAGGGGACTAGTGCCCACCGGATTCCCCAAATCCCACAAAGCAGGGGAAGCTTTTACAGAGCTTAGATGGCATTACAAAGAAGGTTAGTCACCCTCTCATCACCCTCATGTGGGGCCCACTTGGGTTTAAGCTTGTTATTGAACAAAAGAAGTACTTGATGATGCCTGACGGGGGGGGGGGGGGGGGGATTTCTTACAGTTAACAATCCTTTTGCCAAGGAGGAACAACGATTTCTCAATTGACCACTCTTTGGGGGAGTCACCAAAGTTGAAAGCACATCTTTCCCGCCAGATTTTCCATAGGACCTCCCCTTTGATGGCGTTCCAGAGAGTCGCGGAGCAGCCGATTGCTTCTCCCAGCAGGGCTTGCTACCAACTGAGATGTTTCTGAAGTCTCATTTTCTTTTCAACTGTCTGCCAGAGTTTGTTGGAGTTGGGGCAGGTAAAGAAGATTTGTGAATCATCTTCGATAGCCCGGTAGCAGCGTTTTCACTAGGGAGGAATCCCACAAAATTTGCTAGCCTTAAGGTTGGTCCAGATTCCATGATGAAGAATTTGCCATAAGAGCACAGACTTTTTGATTTCTATGAGGGGGTGCCAGATAGCCATGAACTTCATGTCCCACCAAAGTTGCGTCCATGACAAGCACCACTTCTTGTTGAGGTTAACCTGATAGTCAATCGTTTCTTTGATGTTCGGGATTTTTGATAGGCTATTCCCGTTGTGCCCTTTGAGTCCAAGCGAGCTCGACATGTCGTGTCCCATGAGAAGGCGAACTTTGTGTCGGTCCCAAGCGAGACATCTGCTTTGCAAAGTGTTCCATTCTTCATACGAAATGTTGACGCAAGGGTCAATATCCTCAAAGTTGATCCAGCGGTTGGTGTCTTGTTTCTAGAGATGTTTCCATTTTTTGAATCCCTTGTTCCATAACTTCTTGGCATTTTGACCTTCATTCATGTGCTCACTCTCCAAATGTTTTTAGAGGTAAGCAACACGAGCCTCATTCCTAGCTTGGTACAATGTGGTAACTATATCCCAAGCATCTTTTACTCTTCTATGAGAGCGAATATGAAGAATAATGGCACATTTGATAGACAAAGCTATCAATGTATGTGCTTGAGCATCTTTGCAATCCCAACAAATTTTCTCTATAGTACATGCAATAGAAACAATAGCACAAACAAGAATCTATTGAATATCACCATCTTTGAGACCATCTGCATCATCTTTAATACCTATATTTGTAGTACCTATGTTTGCAGGTGTAAACGGCCATTTTTTAACACCCTCTGCAATATTCCACAGTCCTTTTGTGACCAATACATGATGCATCATATAAGCCCATAATAGATAATTTGTTTCATCCAACATATCCTTAACAACCAACATACGGAACACATCAGTGCTTTCAGCCATGGCCACTGACTAAAATACCTTGATGCACAAAAATGATTGTATCTAAAAAATATGAATAGAATTACCCAAACGAGTTCTTCTAGACCTCTAGTAGAGTTCCAGATGCTTATAATGGCGAACCAAAACGTGTATATATCTTTGGCACAATAAAGATAAAATAGCCTACACAAGCACTATGACACTGCATTGGGAGGTGGAAACTAGCTAAGCTCATGATTTCGGCACCACAAAGTGAACCCGTTTTGATGTGCTAATCACCTAGAGTATTGACATCAAATTTTATGTGATTCTAAGACTCTGACTGGATGAGTGTTGATGATGCCCTAGATGAAGTGACGACCTACTTTGATACCAATCGTTGGAGTTAGACATCTGTGGAAGCACGCAAACAACACAAGGAAGAAGAAGAAGCTTAAAGCACAACACACAATACTGAATGTATTACAACTAGAATATACAAAGATAAGTAACCCATTAGAGCAATACGCATATATACAAGATGGGGAAAAACCTCCTAAAAAGGAAAAAAAGACCCTTGGTGGTCCTAGTGTGTTCACACACATCACTACCTAAAAACATCAACACATATGATAGTGAGAAATATGAGTGTCATATTACATCTTTGAAGAAATATGGATTTGGTTAAACGCAATAAGATATAGTTGCATTTACTTAATTCCGTGACAAGCAGTTGCAACACTAAAACAAACTAAAATTGGGAAAGCTCAATAACACTAAAGACTACCAAGCAAATAAAAATGTTTCCTCACAACATCTAGTAAAAGTACAATCATACCAAGAAGATATGGGCTCTACACAATTAAAACATCTAAAAATGGTTTAAGTTCTTTAACTTGACATGGATAGAAATATGATGTTACTCTCCAGATCTTAAGGAATTAGTGGCATCCATAGAGGTAGATCGGAGCAAAGACGTTCTACGAATATGTCTACCAATTTGCTTCTTGTAGAAAGTTTACATAATGATAAGCTTAACAAAGATCTACGTAATGTATGATCTCAATATCAAAATTTGGGGATGATTCCAATTTGGTTCTATGAGAAACTTTGGACCATGATTTGGATCTTTCCAATGTATAATTCTACTAGAAAAGTAATAAAAAATAATGATGATATTGGGTTTATCTAGCACAAATAAAGAGAAAGAGATGATTCAAGAGTCTACAAAGAAACCAAAGAGCTCCAAAATTATGGCCAAGGTAACTGCAGGGAGTATAGTTAAGTGGAAGACTATGAAGAATAAAGAGGTGAATGCTCCCAAGATGATTCTTCTAATAGAAAGGATCCATCATGAAAACTTCCATCCTTTAAATGTTCTTGAAGAGGGCCAGAATGAAGGAGGGAGAAGAAAAGGAAAAAGATGGTATTTTAAAATAAAAAGCTAGGAACTTCAAAGAAAAAAAACACAAAAACCAAAACTTAAGGTGCCTTCAAGTTTTGGTCTAAAGGAACATATTAAAGAACAAGAGGAAAAAACGAAGCAAGCTACATTCAACGATAAAAAAAATGAACATGTTCCTTTTCAATGGTGCAGATCTTGTTGATTTCAATGTGGCCTTCAATATCAAGAAAGTTCGTGGAGATTTTTCATATAAGTCGTATGTCATATTCCTCAAAAAGGTAAAGTTAGAAAGTGAAGAAATAATGTCGAAGAGACCAAAACCAATTCTCTTCATGTTCAAGTTCATGTTAATCATTCTAGGGGAATTAATCTATTGCATTAGGGGAAAATTTCAGCATTCCATGGGTCGTCTAAAGATTCCTAATTTTTACGGGTTAACGATCCTAATCTAAGAGATTAAGAGGGCATGTAGAACAAGCACTAGTATTCTCAAATAAATTATACTTGATGCATTTTTATATTTTAGTTATTACTCAAAACGTTTAAAGATTTTTGATGCTAAACTTAAATTTTGAAGGAACGTTACAAGTGGTATCAGAGCAGAATCAATCCTCAGGAATGATGGAAGGTCTAACAGAAAAAAAAAATTCATGAACAAGAGCATCATATTCCGAAACATCTTGGAGAATTATTCAAAGAACGAGGCACAAAGCAGCTAAAAGGTGGAAAACATTCGTTGATGGAGCTCAATGATAAAGATAAGTGTTCTAACTCTACATTACATTGCATGGTGACTAGTTCTTTCCCAAGCGCTTTTGTTGTTAGGATTTCAGGTATGATTTCTATGCATGAAATGAGATTTCTAATTGATTATGATAGTACATATTCTTTCAACTTTGAGGATAGAGTTCTTCAAAGAGGAGAAGAATGTAATATAGCCATCATAAGCATATACACAATCGAAGGTATTCGATTGAAGATTGGTAACTCACTTCAATGAGAAAAATGTTTGATAATATATATAAAAAAAAGGGAGAGAGAATATTTGTAATTTTGGATATATGTGTGTAGAAAATTGTGCATAGATATTAGTGTATGCATGGAAGTTTGAACGCATGTTTTTATAAGAAAGGCCTTGTGTATATATATAAATATGAAAGTGAGCGTGTGAACCTTAGTGTGAAAGCAAAATATAAAAGTTAAACCTCATAAAAATTCAATGAAGTGAAAAACGTAAAAGAATTCTGAAGTTAAAGTGATTGTATTTTTATGATATGTGTCATATTACGGATGCACACTCTTGGGTGAGGGGGCATACATGCCACATGGCATCACATGGGTATTTATACCACTTGGTAGAATAGATATGAAAAGACTCTTTATGAGAAGAAGACAAGGCGAGCTCGGCGGTTGGGAGGAAACTTATTACGCATCTCTGTTGTAGATGGCACGCGAGTGCAGTCATGACGAAGTCCTTCGATCACGCAGCAGCAGCAAAAGAGTTACGTTATAGTGGTATCAGAGCAGGTTTCAAAGGCAGTTCTATGTGCTTTTTATGCGATGGTAGAGGCTGGGATCGAACCCGTGACCTCTTGAAGAGGGGGGAGTGGGCTATCCACGTTGCCCACTTCCATTTGTTGAAGGAAGTGGCGAGCTGCTAAGGTAATGCTAGCTCGACGTGCTCACGGACGACGCACTCATGGCCAACAGACCACGTTTTTTCATGAGAAATCATGTGCGCATTCGATGTCTCTTAGGAGATCGTCTGCTGATATATGGCTGCTGACGGATGCTATTCGTGAGAGCTCCTTGAGATGGAGCTTTAAGGCATGTATTCTCTCATACTAGAGGATGGCCTCGCGTGTGGCATATTCAGAGGTTATGATAAGCTAAGACAAAAGGCAAGAAGAACAAAGTATTGAAGCAAGATCCTCACTCCTCACATTTATGAGGTAGAGTTCATGATATGAAAGGGACATGACGATCATTAAGGCAATGAGCAAAGGTAGAAGAGGATGCTCTTCTTTATGGAAGATAAGGACCTTTATGGGATCATTGCGTTCTTTCTTGAGGTTTTGGCAACAAGGAGTTATGGCTTCAAGTTCCAGGTTTGGGTATTTTTGCATTCCTGTAAGAAATTTTCATTTTTGAGAATGATAATGAAGCATTAGGAGGGCCGAGTTTTTGGAGGGAAATCATATGTATGGAGAGTATGAGATATGTACTCTCACCTAGAGTCAAGGATTCCCTCCAAATATAAGAAAGGGTAAGCTTTAGGAACTTCCAAAGTAGCGTATTTTTTATGATTTTTGCATAAATTTCAGGAGCTATTTTGATAAATAGCCATTTTGGGAAGGGAAAAAGAAGAGGTATTTTTCATAGATTTATGGAAAAAACCATGCACACTTATAGTCTAGTGTATTGAATTCCATATACAATCAAGAAATTCAAAATATATCTCAGTATAATGGGAGTTTGAAGCTCCACAAAACCCCCTTCCATCACAGTTTGACAAAAAATTTCAGCACCTAAATTTGAGAAAATCCCATTTTGAAAGAGAGAAAAATAGGTGCGATAGCTATGGATGGATGGGAAAAAGTATATATACTGAGAATATGGTGTATGGACTTCTTATGTGAATCATTAGATTCATTGAAATGATAAGTGAAGGAGGAATTTTACTTCCTCAAAGACCCCCCTTCCCGCACTTTTTGAAAAAGGTTTCAGAAATTAATATTTTGCCAAACTCCACTTCTTGGAGTAAGAAAAAGATCACTTAGAGGCTTCCCATGGATTATTGTATATAATCCAAGAGAAATCCATATTTAGAGTGGATTAGAAGCTTGCTAAGAGCTCCCATTTAAGTTTTTGCATAAAAGCAAAATCTTGATTTAGGCCTCTTTTGGGGAGCAAATTAGCATGCATGAAGGGAGGATTTGGAAAGGTAAAAAATGGCTCAAGCATATTCATATACCACTCTCTGAGGTTATGGAGAGAATTTTAGGATTTGCATGATGGAAGAATGTTTTTGGGCACCCCAAAAATCACATTTTTACACTTTTTCCAGCCCCTCCAACAGTCCACTAGTTTGACATGTCCCACTTGGAATGGCCATATCTTGGGCTAGAAATCTCCAAATTGGACGTGCTACGGCTCGTTTCGAAGAGCACAAGGTCTCCTTTTATTTTATGAGAAAAAATTTTGGAAAGTAAAAATTTTTGCAGGTCTGAACAGGTCTGCAAAGTCTGAACAGTTTTGGGCGACTACCTTCCGGGAGCCATATCTTTCAAACCGGGAAGGCGATTTGAGTAATTTCACTTCGATTTCTTTGCACATGCTATATATTTCAGTTTATGAAAATTTGCAGGTCCTAAAGTGGTTTTTGCAGGTCTAAAGAAGGATTACTAATGCATTTTTGAGATAAATTTGCATTATTTTTGTAATCACCTGACCATGCTTTATGTTTTGAGGAGTGCTCCGATATTTTCGGACACTTCAAAGTATATGTTAGGACCTGAGGAGGAAGGTGCAGAGGTCTCGAAGCTTGTCGAGAGCGATTGGATGCATGCAATTCCAAAATCAGACTACTCAGGGATGTATATTTTATGCTTTCTGGCATTTTATTTATGTTATGGCATGTTCTGTATCTACATGCATGAATGGGATTGCATACATCAAGTGTTGATCATTGTTTAAGCTCTTAAAGGTATGGATCAACATGCAGGAAGTATACTTTTTGATTGTTTGCAGGAAAGAAGATTACAGAAACCATATGGCTATGCAACACCGGGAATGGTTGCTAGCAAATACTTTTGTGTTTTTGCAGGTCATGGAATCCATATATAAGTTTATGGCGTGCATGCCATGGGCCTGTCAAGCCCTATGTTTTTGGGTGGCCTGAGTGCCACTGAGATATGGTTTAATTTTTTTGGGATTCTATTTCCTGGGGAAATGTTGTCGAAATTTTTCTTACCGCATGGCGTTATATACGCACTTGCTTTTAGGTAAGAGTGTTATGGCATAGTAACATGCCTTTCTGCAAACATCAATAAGTTTTAGGCATGCTTATAAGCATGTAATTGATGGACTTAGGACCATCAGAGTATTATATATAAGGCAACTTCGGTAGTAGCAGGATCCCTATACATAATCCTTATGGATTTAGACCATAGGATTGCTAACGGAAGGAGCTACACCTTCACCATTAGTAATGTGCACAAGCAATCCTATAGGTTCAGGAAGTTGCATTCAGGCTCGGGAGATACATTTAGGATAATCTCCAATGTAGTGAAGATTTATTTATCTTCACAAGAGTCTCACAGTAGAATTAGGAGACTATGGGGTATCATGATGAATACCCAAAGAGTGACTAGTTTCACTCATGCACATCACTTGACCAAGTACTGAAGCATTTTTGCTACACTACTAAGGAAACCAAATGGATGGGATCATAAAGATGGGTTTCATGAGACAGCATCGACGGATGCTTATGTGATTCGAGTGATGGTTAGGAAGGTCATAGGCATGGCACTAGCTCTATGGTATAGAGCATAGATCCTTTACTCAGGAATAATTGGGGTACCCAATACATACATATGTATCTTGGGATCTACGGAGAGGTACCTAGGCTTAGTCTTGGTACCTAGGAACAAGTTGGTTTGGAACAAAATGGATATCCATTGTCACATTGTTGACTAGAACCAAACTAACTAGTTCAAGGACATGGGACTCATTTCAGTCCACTGATATGATTTTAGTATATGGGATTCATTGGAGTCCACCTACATATTCCATTATATGGAATAGATATTTGGTTTACTGTAGGTATGACACCGTGAATTGGAAGAAGTTTTCACTGGTATGGGACGGTGGAAACGACTTCCCCTTGAGCACTCTTCTTCTATGGCCAGGAAGAAAAGGACTCATCATTCATGGCATCATGTCTCACTAGATCAGAGGAGAGCTCTTAGTAGACATCTCCTACTAGGATTGGGAGTTATCCTTCAGAGTATGGGGAAGATTTATTCTTCCAGTAGAGAATGTGATAGGTGATTTTATCACCATTGGTATCACATACTCATTTTTTGGTTTTCAGGAAGGATAATTCCATCAGTTTGATTGGATCGTATAGATCCATGCATAGAGTATGGTTAGCATAGATAGCTCTTTAGTACGGATACACATATGTTTACGGTATCATATCACATCATTGCTGACCATTTTAGTAGAGGGCTTTGGCCCTTATTAGGAATTTATTTTCTCCACTCTTCACTACATACACCTTCCTTATTTAGGGGAGATTTGTTCTCCATCTTCATAAGAATATGTGTAATGAGGGATTATGCATTAGTTATGGAAGAGAGGACTAAATAAATTCATGAGTTTCTCTTTTAAGAAAAGGAGAAAGTGGGTATCAGCTCAGAGATCGATGATAGATCTCACTTTAGTTCAGTGGTCTCACTTTAGCTCCTATTCTTTGAGAGAGAGAAAAAAGGAAAAGGAAAACATGATTTCTTCATAGGAGAACAGTACAGTATGTTTTCCTTTAGACAGAAGAGGTGTATGGAAAACATCTCTTAGTCTTTATTTCAGACGGAATACATTTACTCTACTTTTCAATGTAATTTTCCTTCATATGGGAGTCTCTTTCTTCACTAGTTTTGAAGGAAAAGTATGGAGAACTTATGTGCATGTTCTCACCTATGGATGAGTAGAGAAACTGGATTCAACAGAATCTCTTTCAAAGGGAAAGGGAAAGTGGAATAGTTTCCACTGCTAGAGCTCTTTTCCTTGGAAGAGATTACAGAGATAGACATGGAGAGAGTTTCACTTTCTCATTTAGATTGTCTAGATAGGAGTGGCACTCTTCTATTAAAGACAAGAGGGAGATCAGTTAATCATGATGGTTAGATTGAGTCTCACATGGAGACTCTAGAGAGAAGTAGTTATGTTTATTTCCAGCGATGGTCCTTGACTAGATGAGATGATCTAGTTATTGACATTAGTGAGAGTGGAAGTAGAGATATGACTCTTCTCTTTATACTTTCTAGGAGATAGAGATACATCTAACCTATTATGGTACCAAACTCTTAGTTGGTGTTACATCATGAGTATGATGAGTAAACATCAGTTAGGAGGATGGGTACTTAGGGATTATCTGAATCTCAAAGGGAATGCTTTTTGCATTCATATGGCAAACTACGGGGAAGAGAATATTTGAGAGTTTGCACTAGTGCATATAGATGCTCTTCCAATAGAACTTAGTCCAAAATGTAAAGGATGACAAACCACAGACTTCTTGGTAGGTGAAATGTAGAGATTGCATTGTACTACCGTGAGTTAGATGATGGATTTGCATAGTTCACAAGGTAGTTTAGACAAAACTACTACTTGTGATTACACTCAAGGTTAGGAAGACCTAGAGTGGTATGAGGGCAATCTATCATTCAGTCTTAGATGGGTTTGGAGTCACTTGTTATGGGACTCTGTTCTATACTTCAAAGGATTTCATGGTTTATTATCTCCACTATGATACGGTCAAGCTTATAAGTTTGGCACTTTACACTTTCTTTTCTTACTACTACTCCATAGAGCAAACATCATATGGACTTAGGTCATTCTAAGGATGTTATATGTTATGGGAGTGATAGTTTGGAACTTGATTGTATATGGGAGATAGTAGGCACCACTCAGATGGTTTCCCACCTTTGAGATGATCTCATATGAGACTTCTTAAGGGGAAGGATACCGGGAAACAACACACAGAGATGACCATGTACATAGAGTACATGGGGTTCAGGGGAGTCCGAGCACTTTCTTCTACCATTATGGACATTTCATTTACATTTTCGAGGACGAAAATGTTTTCAAGGGGAAGGAAATGTCATATTACGGATGCACACTCTTGGGTGAGGTGGCATACATGCCACATGGCATCACATGGGTATTTATACCACTTGGTAGAATAGATATGAAAAGACTCTTTATGAGAAGAAGACAAGGCGAGCTCGGCGGTTGGGAGGAAACTTATAACGCATCTCTGTTGTAGATGGCACGCGAGTGCAGTCATGACGAAGTCCTTCGATCACGCAGCAGCAGCAAAAGAGTTACGTTATAATATGGAAAAGTAGAAATCAATGCGAAACGTACACATAAAAATATGGAAAAGTAGAAATCAAACGCGAAACGTACCCATATCGTAGTACTTCAATCTATTTTTAATAAAATTCCAACGTCAGAGATACTTTTCACGATATGCAGATTTCACAAAGCTGACACAGACGTTTTTGGCAGAGTAATCTATTCCTGTAATTGATGAAACATGGATGTTCTGCAAATCGGGTCTGCATCCAAATATTAACGCAGAGAAGGTTGGGTTGATCCCTCAGGATACAGAGAAGACTAGCATGATCCATGTGCAAGGACGGGCGCATGCACCAACCTCTTATCATGTGCTCTATTCATCGTATTCTACGCAACTCTTTGAATTACTTTCAAAGATACAGGTATTATTTATCAATGATACGTTGTGGTATAGCACAACAATCCTTTGCAAATGTCAACGGCACATGGTGCAAGGTGTTTGGAATAGGATCTCATAGGTATTTATGACTGCGAGCATACGTTCCGTGGCTTATGGATAAATGTGAGTCAATTCTTGGCCTTGTTTATTACGAGAAGTGTGACTGCGGATACAAAGTAGTTTCCCCGATGGACATTGATATGAAGTGATCATTGATGTTAAATATAGAGGAAACGATGGAATTGTCGAGAGGTATATAAGTGATATAAGCATGTCCTAGATGAGACATGAAAAGAAGTAGGTTCTCTGTTCATATTAGATCACAGAATCAAAGAGAAGGGATATAGTCAAGTATAGAGGTATGCATCATATGTCTTCTGTAGCAAGTTTTTAAGTTACTTCATGACTACGTAATTGTAGCTTTATGATCTTCATAATTTCAACATGGGTAGACATATAACCAAGTGATAGTCTTTCTTGAATGAAGTATGTATGCTATATGCCAAAGACGTTATTTATGTGTATTCATATCACTCATGACATCTACGAATAACCAACTATGAAAGAGGGCTTACACATATATTATCTTTCAAATGGTGCAGCACGTTCAGAAAATATGCATGCCGGATCTAGGTATGCATCTATGTACTCTTTTATTTTGGTGCGAAAAAGAAACCGCTCAAAGGACACTCGGAGATGTCTACAATGGTATCAGGCCCTGTATATATTTAGAATGTGGAGGATGTGTGCAAGGTAACACATACGCAAAGATAGACAGGAAACATATCACAAGTGATTTGCAGATTATGTTTTATAGAATGGGAGTATACGAGAGCTTTGTCGCTGTATAAAACGAGAGTTTTCACTACCAAATGTGTCACCTCCAACTAGAATTCTAATTCCTATAGATCCATCCATTGATGAACGTTTTGGTTTGTACACAGGGTTACACTTTTTGTTGTTGTTTTCTGTATGCTCTTTCTCTATTATATGGTCTGCCTCTAAAACACTTCGGTTCCTATATATGTGCTCCTTTCAAATTTGTATTCGATCTTTTATACCAGATTAAGATTATGGAAGATGATGTGTTTATGAAGGTGGATACCTAATTTAGATTTAGAGATCCATAGCGAGGTGACAATTCAGATATTTAGCTATGCTAATAGAGGAGATCCCATATTCGCAGTGTATGTATAAAGCTTATGCATGGAGATCTTGAAGTCATGTCTGTGGTTTTAACGATATATGTTTATAGATAGCTATTTAAGGATAGCTTGAATGATAGGATTCATGGAACCTAAGGTCTCTTTGAGGACGTCTGATACGTATGAATCTATAGAGAGAACGTGAGTGTGACCTCTACACAAGGATTTGGTAGTACCTACTCATTTCTTGGATTGTCCATCCATCTATCCCAACAGTGGTATCTGACCAAAGCTAAGGTAAAAGGGGAGACGGGTTTCCTTCTTTCATTGATAAATTGGATAGGAACAACTATCAAGCATGGTCTCTGAGGATGAAGACATACTTACAAGGAAGGAGTCTCTATGGCTACATCTTAGGAGATGAGGAGTTGCCCATATTCAGAAGCAAAGGACAACCTACAAGAGAGGAGCATGAAAGACTCAACACATGGTGTGCCAAGGATGCATTTGCGAGGTCCTACCTACTTAACTCAATCTCTGATTTTCTTCTTCCACATGTTAGAAGCTCTAAGACATACCAAGAGACTTGGGAAACATTGTCTTCTCATTTCTCTTCCAACACAAGGGCTAGGAAGAACCAATTGTGGATTGAGTTCACCACTCAAAGAAAGCAACCTAAGCAAGGCATCTCAGAGTATCTGACCAAAGTCAAAGATGTAGCAGATCAATTGGCAAGCATAGGAGAAGAAATTGAAGATGAGTAGATAGTAAGACAAGTAATCAATGGTATTAAAGCTGATGACAAATAGGAGAGCTTCACAACTGCCATTGACTTGTACATGGACATGCAGATTCCAGTACTTACCACACTGATGGGGCAACTATTTGCCCATGAAGCGAAGCTCAACAGGAATGGAGATTCATGAAGAGGTAATCGCTCTTCTGCCCTATACACTGATAAAAGCAAGTCCAAAGAGAAAGGGAAGAACAAGAAGGTTGAAGATGAAGGGGTTACCTCTCAAGCCAACTATGCAAGGAGAGGTAGAACCTCAAGAGGAAGGGGCAGAAGAGGTAAGCAAGGTAGGGGAAGATCTTATAACTCCTCACCATGCAATATTTGTGGATTATCAAATCATACTACAGATGAGTGTTTCACGAACTTCAAGAATAAGAGAGGTAGAGGATATCAAAGAGGTGGATATGCACAATTAAGAGGAAGATTCAATCACCACCAAGGATACAACAACAACTACAATAGCAACTACCAAGGAGGATACAAATCTAGAAAAGATTACAACAACTACATAGAGGAGCAAGAATATTCTCTTTTGATTATGAACATAACCAGGTATAAATGATAATCATCTCTTCTACATTGACTCAAGATGCGCAAACTATGTGGCAGGCAATGTAGCTCTTCTCTCTGACCTTGAGGAACCAAAGGGTAAGCATCAGGTAAAAACAGGTGATGACACCAAGCACTCAATGATTAAAGTAGGGAATATTGAGACCTCTAATGGAAACAAGAATCTGTTGAGTAGAGTTCTATATGTACCAAAAATTACCAAGAATCTGATGAGTGTTGGAAAAATTGTGGAAAAGGCTTTGCAGGTTAGATTCAACCAATATGGAGCATTTGTGGAGGATCCCCAGCATGGGTTCAAGAGAATTGCCAAAGGAGAAAAGACAGGTAGATTATTCACTTTTGAACTTGAAGATACAAGGAACATTGCACTTTATAGTTATAAAGATCAAACATTATCAGAGCTTGAAATTTGGCATAAGAGATTAGGGCATGTTGGTGAAAGAACCTTGAAACAAATATGTAGAGATCAATGTGTGATTGGGATACCTAATGTATCCAAGCAACACATGATTTATGAATGTGGTGCTTGTCAGTTTGGAAAATCTCACAGTTTACCCTTCGCAAGGAAAGGCTACATGCATGCGGACTACCTAGAGCTTGTCCATACAGATGTATGGGGACCAAGTAAGGATCCCTCAATCTCCCGATCAAGGTATTATGTATCTTTCATTGATGACTACAGTAGGTGGACAATATTGTACTTTATGAAGCACAAAGATGAAGTATTTAGTTGCTTTAAAAAGTATCTTGCACTTGTTGAAAACTAAATAGGGAGAAACCTAAAGAGACGAAGGTGAGATGGAGGAGCTGAGTACTTCTCAAATGAGTGTGATATATTCTTGCGGGACAGGGGAATCAAAAGAGAAATCACAACAAGGTATACCCCTGAGCAAAATGGGGTGGCAGAGAGGATAAATAGATTAAGTGTTGAAACAGCTAGATCAATGTTAGATGAGAAAAAACTACCTAACTACTTGTGAGCAGAGAGTGTATCTACTACCACTTATCTTGTAAACAGGTTGCCATCAAAATCTCTTGATTGGATGACCCCATATGAAGCATGTCATGATAGAAGCCCTTCACTTGATCATTGCAGGATCTTTTGATGTGTAGCTTATGTGCATATTGCTTCTCAAATAGGAGGTAAAATAGACCCTAAGGCAGAGACATGCATCTTCATTGGGTATGATTTAAATCAGAAAGGATACAGGTTCTACAATCCTTCAAAGAAAGGATTCATGGTCAGTACAGATGTTGCCTTTGATGAGAATTGTTGGATGTGATGGCTGGGTACAATCAGAAGATCAAGTTGGTGCTGCTAGACCTGCTTCACACCTGCCCTCTTTTCTCTTCAGATATGGTTAGGAGACTCCTTGAGCTTCCAAATGACACCAAGAAACTATATATGTGCTTTACAAAATGATTGAGTAATGACCAAATCAAAACAGATGATTTTGAACCTTCACAACTCCAAAAACTTTCTATTCCTGTAATGATACCTGCTCAGTCCTAAGCTCAGTGTGACCAGCACACTTGCAATTGGATTAATTCCTTCTAGGAGTATTAAATTAACTTAACAAGCTACCACTAGCAAGTTAAATCACTCCAATTAACAAACTATACACTGAGCATGATCTTTAGCAAAATCAGAGACACCCCCGACTTTTTAGGAACTACTCAGAAAAATACCAGTGACTGCCTCGACTGCGATTTCTCCCAATTGGCTGAATAGAATGACTTGAAATTTTGTAGTGTTGTAGAATGCTTTAAGCTGGTTCCAATGAGCTTTGAATCATCCAATTTGGTTAAGTAGATCTTGAGATATGCCCTGTTGAAGTTGACAGACTTAAAGATGATCACTCAGAGAAAACACAGAGATAATGACTATGAGTATATGTATTGAATCTATCAAATGTACATTCCCATTGGCATGTAGAGTGATGCCCAATGGTACTCAGAGGTGTAGGCTCAATAGTAGCTCTCACACACTCAATAATCTGCTAGGATTAGCCTCGGAAAGAGTGTAACATTATCTGCGACTTTTTACATAGTCTTTTATAGGAGTTTTTGAATGAATTTGAATTTGAATTCAAATTAAAGTTCCCTTGATTCTCTCCACTAGACTTAGTGAGATATTCCCTCAACTAAATCATCTACCTTTTCCACGACTCTAGTCTAGTAGGTGTGATTACATTGTTGATAAAAGTCACATGAACTTTTTACATGAGATAAAAGGAAGAATCACTAAGACTAGGTTCATATGGTTATTGATTCTTGTGAATGTATCATCCAAGGGTCCAATCTTTTAATCTTCCAAGGTTCCAATAGTCCAAGCCTTATGTTGATTCTTCAAGGAACAAAATAAAGCCAAGTGTTAAGGCTTGTTTGCACCAACAGCTCCCCCTCAAGCCAAACACTTGCTTGAGTCTTCATCTTTAGTCTTCAATGATATCCTGTAATCCAATCATGGATTTAAACCTGCATAGCTTGCTCCCATCCAAAGCTTTTGTAAGCAAATCTGCACATTGTATATTAGTAGACACATATGATAATTGGATTTCCTTACTAAGTAATTTCTCCCTTACATAGTGGTAATGAACCTCTATGTGTTTTGTCCTAGCATGATACACAGGATTAGCTGCTAGGTGAAGTGAACTTGTGTTATCACCAAATATGATAGGTGGCCTTGTGTATAGGCCCAATTCTGAATATAGTAGCTTCAACCATATTGCTTCTTGAGTGGCATTGGCTAGTCCTCTGTACTCTGCCTCAGTAGATGATAGAGCCACTGTGGGTTGTTTCTTGGATGACCAAGAAATTGGTTTATCACCTGCAAAGCATATGTAACCAGATGTACTCCTCCTGTCATCTTTGCAACCTGCCCAATCTGCATCTGAGTATACTTTGATATCAATGTCTGATGAATATGGAAAATACAAACCATGATTTTGTGTCCCCTTTAGGTACTTTACTATCTTCTTGGCTGCCTCCAAATGTGGTACTCTTGGCTTATGCATAAATTGGCTAAGTATACTAACACCATATGATATGTCAATCCTGGTTAAGGTAGCATAATTAAGACTACCTACCAAACTTTGGTAACCTCTAATATCCTTAAGCTCTTCTCCTTCATGTGCACTAAGTTTGTGGTTGACCTCCATAGGAATGTTTGAGATCTTAGCTTCCTGCAAATTAAACTTCTTAACCATGTCCTGAATGTACTTCTTCTGAGTAATGAATATACCTGAATTTGTGTATACCAATTCAAGTCCTAGAAAGTACTTCAACAATCCAAGATCATTGATCTTGAATTCCTTCATCATTTGACTTTTGATGTGTCTAATTCCTTGAACATCATTTCCTGTAATAATGATGTCATCAACATAGACACACAAGTATATTACCTCTGAATTGTTCTTCTTTATAAACAATGAAGTATCTGCTTTACTCATCACAAATCCTTGATCCAAGAGATAGGTTGTCAACCTGTAATTCCATGCTCTAGGTGCCTGCTTCAATCCATACAGAGCCTTCTTCAATTTACAAACATGATTTACCTTATTGGGATCCTCATAGCCAGGTGGTTGTGACATGTAGACCTCTTCAGATATCCATCCATTTAAGAATGCATTCTTCACATCCAATTGGTACATGTTCCAATTCTTGGATGCAGCTACACTCACCATGATTCTGATAGTTGGCATCTTGGCCACAGGAGAAAATGTCTCCTCATAATCAATGCCTTGGGTTTGTGCAAAACCCTTGGCTACCAACCTAGCTTTATACCTGTTTATTGTGCCATCTGAGTTCCTCTTGAGTTTGTAGATCCATCTGGATCCTATAACTTTCATGGAGTCCTTCTTGGGTACTAAGTCCCAAGTATCACTCTCCTTGAGAGCCTCCATTTCTTCATCCATTGCTTCCTTCCATTCTGGTTTAGTAATAGCTTCCTCAAATGTACCTGGTTCTTCATTCAAGATATCCTTTGCAAGATATACAGAGTGCTTGGTTACAAGTGAAGTATCATATCCATACCTAATTGGTTTCTTCTTTTCTCTTTGAGATCTCCTCATAGCTTGAGTTGAGGATTCTGGATTGTCTTCAAGTTGCTTCATCTTCATCTTCCCTTTGGATTTCCAAGCCTTGAACTCTTCAATGTTGATGGTGTCTTCATCATCTGAGCTTGTGTCCTCCTTCTGAGTTGGTTCTTGCCTGACAAGCTTTGGAAAGTCTTCTTCCATATCATAAGGTAGGTTAACTTTCCTGCACTCATTTTCATACCATGAATCATTTTCATCAAAGATGACATCTCTGCTTACCTTGAAGCCTTTGTTTGAGGGGTTATAGAACCTGTATCCTTTCTGATTCAAATCATAACCAATAAAGATACACTTTTCAGCCTTAGGGTCTAGTTTTCCCCTTACCTGTGAGGGAATATGCACATATGCAACACACCCAAAGACCTTGCAATGATCCAGAGATGGTCTCTTACCATGCCAAGCCTCATAGGGTGTCATTCCATCAAGTGTCTTTGATGGCAACTTGTTAATTAAATATGTGGCAGTAGATACACTCTCTACCCAAAGATAATTTGGTAGTTTTTTCTCATTAAGCATAGACCTAGCTGTCTCCACAATAAGTCTATTTCTTCTTTCAGCTACCCCATTTTGTTCAGGTGAGTACCTTGTGGTAATCTCCCTCTTGATGTCTCTTTCCTGCAAGAATTCTTCAAAGTCATTGGAGAAGTATTCTCCACCACCATCAGACCTTAGCCTCTTCAAATGTCTACCTGTTTGATTCTCAACTAATGCAAGATACCTTTTGAAACAATTAAATACTTCATCTTTATGTTTCATGAAGTACAAGACAGTCCATCTGCTATAGTCATCTATAAAGGACACATAGTACCTTGATCCAGATATGGATGGCTCCTTGCTTGGTCCCCAAACATCTGTATGCACCAATTCCAAGTAATCTTCATGCATAAATCCTTTCTTGGTGTATGGCAATCTGTGTGACTTACCAAACTGACAAGCCCCACACTTGTATATCATGTGTTGCTTGGATACATTAGGTATCCCAAGCACACATTGATCTCTACTCATTTGCTTTATGGTCCTTTCTCCAATATGACCCAATCTCTTGTGCCACATCTCCAATTCTGATAGGGTTTGGTCCTTATAGTTGTACAAGGCAATATTCTTAGTATCTTCAAGTTCAAAGGTAAATAATCTACCTGATTTCTCTCCTTTGGCTATCCTTCTGAATCCATGTCTTGGATCCTCCACATATGCACCATGTTGAGTGAACCTGACTTGTAGACCTTTTTCAACAATCTGACCTACACTCATCAGATTCTTGGTGATTGTTGGAACATACAATACTCTGCTTAGTAAATTTTGATTACCATCACTTGTTTTGACATTGCCTACTTTAACCACTGAATGTTTAGTGTCATCACCTGTCTGCACTTGGTGCTTGCCTTTGGGTTCTTCCAAATCAGAGAGTAAGGCAACATTTCCAGCTACATGATTAGAGCAACCTGAGTCAATATAGAACAAATGATCATCATTGATACCTGATTTAGATGTCATGTTCATAATCAACAAGGAATCATCTTGATCCTCTGCATAATTGTTGTAATCCTTCCTGTTCCTGTATCCACCTTGATAATTGCCATTGTGATTGTAGCTATTGTTGTAATTATTGTTGTAGCCATGGTAGCCTTGAGATTGATTGAATCTGCCTCTGCCTTGGGAGTATCCTCCTCTTTGGTGACCTCTTCCTCTTTGGTTCTTGTAGTTCTTGTAGCATTCATCTGTAGTATGGTTAGACAAGCCACAGATATTGCATGGAGATTGGTTATAGGGTCTCCCCCTACCTGACTTACCTCCTCTGCCCCTACCTCTAGATGATCTACCTCTCCCTGCATAGTTTGCTTGGGAGGTAGAGCCTTCTTCATCAACCTTCTTACTTTTACCCTTATCTTTAGACTTCTTATCTGTATATAGGGCAGAGGGATTGTTACCTTTTGATTGCTCTCCATTCTTTGTGATCTTTGCTTCATGTGTAAAGAGTTGTCCAATCAGAGTTGTTAGATCAGGTGCTTGGATGTCCATGTATAAGTCCATTGCAATGGTAAAGCTCTCCCACTTGTCATCTGCCTTTAGTCCATTGATCACTTGTCTGACTATTTGCTCTTCTTCAATTTCTTCTCCAACACTTGCAAGTTGATCTGCAATGTCTTTGACTTTGGTGACAAAATCTGAGACACATTGTTTTGATTGCTTCCTAAGAGTTGTAAACTCAATCCATAGCTGATTCTTTCTGGCCCTTGTGCTTGATGAAAAGTATGTTGACAAGGTTTCCCAAGTCTCTTGGGAAGTCTTACAGTTCCTTACATGAGGTAGAAGGAAATCAGAGGTAGAGTTTAGAAGATATGACCTTGCCAAAGCATCTTTAGCACACCATTGGTTGAGCCTCTCATGTTCATCCTTTGTAGGTAGGCCTCTGGTTTTGAATGAGGGCAATTCCTCATCTCCTGATATGTATCCATACAAGCTTCTCCCTTGTAGATAGGTCTTCATTCTCAATGACCAAGCCTGGCAGTTATTTCTATCCAATTTGTCAATGAAGGAAGGGAAACCATCACCCATAATTACCTTGTTTGCTCTGATACCACTGTTGGATGTGATGGCTGGGTACAATCAGAAGATCAAGTTGGTGCTGCTAGACCTGCTTCACACCTGCCCTCTTTTCTCTTCAAATATGGTTAGGAGACTCCTTGAGCTTCCAAATGACACCAAGAAACTATATATGTGCTTTACAAAATGATTGAGTAATGACCAAATCAAAACAGATGATTTTGAACCTTCACAACTCCAAAAACTTTTTATTCCTGTAATGATACCTGCTCAATCCTAAGCTCAGTGTGACCAGCACACTTGCAATTGGATTAATTCCTTCTAGGAGTATTAAATTAACTTAACAAGCTACCATTAGCAAGTTAAATCACTCCAATTAACAAACTATACACTGAGCATGATCTTTAGCAAAATCAGAGACACCCCCGACTTTTTAGGAACTACTCAGAAAAATACCAGTGACTACCTCGACTGAGATTTCTCCCAATTGGCTGAATAGAATGACTTGAAATTTTGTAGTGTTGTAGAATGCTCGGAGCTGGTTTCAATGAGCTTTGAATCATCCAATTTGGTTCAGTAGATCTTGAGATATGCCCTGTTGAAGTTGACAGACTTAAAGATGATCACTCAGAGAAAACACAGAGATAATGACTATGAGTATATGTATTGAATCTATCAAATGTACATTCCCATTGGCATGTAGAGTGATGCCCAATGGTACTCAGAGGTGTAGGCTCAATAGTAGCTCTCACACACTCAATAATCTGTTAGGATTAGCCTCGGAAAGAGTGTAACATTATCCGCGACTTTTTACATAGTCTTTTATAGGAGTTTTTGAATGAATTTGAATTTGAATTCAAATTAAAGTTCCCTTGATTCTCTCCACTAGACTTAGGGAGATATTCCCTCAACTAAATCATCTACCTTTTCCACGACTCTAGTCTAGTAGGTGTGATTACATTGTTGATAAAAGTGACATGAACTTTTTACATGAGATAAAAGGAAGAATCACTAAGACTAGGTTCATATGGTTATTGATTCTTGTGAATGTATCATCCAAGGGTCCAATCTTTTAATCTTCCAAGGTTCCAATAGTCCAAGCCTTATGTTGATTCTTCAAGGCACAAAACAAAGCCAAGTGTTAAGGCTTGTTTGCACCAACAAGAATGACTCCTAGTTTGATAGTGAATGCAGGAAAGTAAAGCTACCTTATGACTTGGAAGAGGAGTTTCCAAGCCTCACTAAGGAGGAGCCTACTCAGAGTGAAGGGATCAGCTCAGATGATGAGGAGATCACCAACCTAGAAGAGTTAAGGCATGGAAATCCAAAGGTAAAATCAAGATGAAGAAGTTGGGGGACATGCCTGAATCATCCAACCAAGCAATCAGAAGATCACAAAGGGAGAGCAAGAAGCCAATCAGGTATGGGTATGAAACTTCCCTAGTTACTAAGCACTCTGTTTACCTTGCAAAAGACTTGTCAATTGAAGGACCAACATCATATGAAGAGGCAAAGACCAAGGCAGAATGGAAAGAAGCTATGGATGAGGGAATTGAAGCACTCAAGGAGAGTGATACATGGGAAGTAGTACCAAAGAAGGAGTCTATGAAGGTACTTGGCTCTAGATGGATGTATAAAATCAAAAGGATTATGATGGATCAATAAGCAGGTACAAATTTAGACTTGTGGCTAAGTGTTTTGCACAAACTCAAGGAATTGTTTATGAAGAAACCTTCTCATGTGTGGCAAAAATGTCAACCATCACGGTATTGGTAAGTGTGGCTGCATCAAAGAATTGGAACACGTATGAGTTGGATGTAAAAAATGCATTTGTAAATGACTGGATTTCATAAGAGGTGTACATGTCTCAACCTCCTAGATATGAGGACCCAAACAAGGTAACATATGTATGTAAATTGAATAAAGATCTTTATGGACTGAAGCAGGCACCTAGGGCATGGAGCCATAGGTTGACTACATACCTTTAGGATCAAGGTTTTATCATGAGTAAAGCAGATACTTCTTTGTTCATCAAAACAAGTAATTCAAAGGTAATATACCTATGTGTATATGTTGATGATATCATACTCATAGGTAATGATGCTAATGGCATCAAACAGATCAAGAAGCAGATGATGGAGTTCAAAATTAATGACCTTGGATCACTAAAATATTTTCATAGGCTTGAGTTAGTCTATACTAGCTCTCGAGTTTATATTACTCAGAGAAAGTATATATAGGATATGTTGAAGAAGTTTCATTTGCAGGATGCCGAAATTGCAAGTACTCCAATGGAGGTAAACCTAAAATTAAGTCCTCATGAAGGTGATGTACTTGAGAACATTGCAGGTTACCAAAGCATAAAAGGAAGCTTGAACTATGCTACTTTGACAAGGATTGATATTGCTTATGGAGTAAGTGTTTCTAAGTCAATTTATGCACAAGCCTAGGGCACCTCACTTGGATGCTTCCAAAACGATCTTGAAGTACCTTAAGGTTACTCAACATCATGGATTGTATTTTCCTTATACATCAGACTTGGACATCAAGATCTATTCAGATGCAGATTGGGCAGGATGCAAAGATGATAGGAGGAGTACCTCAGGATATCTATTCTTTGCAGGTGATAATCCTATATCATGGTCTTCAAAGAAGCAACATACTGTTGCTTTATCTTCTACAGAGGCAAAGTATAGAGGATTGGCCAACACTAATCAAGAGGCCATATGTATCAGATTGTTGTATATAGAATTAGGTTTGCATACTACATCTCCAATGATTTTTGGAGACAATACTAGCTCACTACATCTTCCAGCTACTCCTAGTTATCATGCTAGGACCAAGCATATAGACGTCCACTATCATTATGTGAGAGAGAAGCTATTGAGCAAGGATATTCAGCTAGCATATGTATCAACTAACATGCAATGTGCAGACCTGTTGACTAAAGCATTAGATAGTCAAAAAATTTGCAAGTTTAAATCAATGATTGGATTACAGGATATTCATGAAGATTGAAAATGAAGACCAGCCAAAATGTTTGGCTTGAGGAGGAGTTGTTGGTGCAAAGTGCAAGCCCACACATTTGTCTTGAAGTTTATAAACATATGAAGCTCCATGGATACCATTGCTAGGAACATTTTTCATCTTTACCATTTGTAAAAGTCATTTCTTTTTTCCTTGAGAGAATATTTGTAATCACCTACCAAAGACTCGTGGACTTGTTATTAGAAATGTAACTACTTCATTGAAGGAATAATTCCTAGATTGAAGAACTACTTTTAGAGAGAACCAAAAGTTGAATTTAAATTCAAATTTGAATGAAGCACTTATATAAACTGACTTGAAAACGTCACGGATAGTGTGATAAATTCCCGAGTTCTTCATTGTCATTTTGTAAGAGTGTGAGGCATACATTGTAGCCTACACTACTCTCCATCATCAGGCTATGATTATCAAGCCTATGATGTTTTACAACATTGTTCATTAATACAATACATCTACCTTGTTCATCTATGATCTCTCTGTTATATTCATTCCTAACTCTCAACTTGAGGTGCTCATATCTCTGTCAATTCTCTACTATTTTCAATGATCTATAGCTTGTTGGAATCAGCTTCAACTTATCTACGTGCTTGCAAATTTTGAACGAAATCCATTTAGAAAATTTGGAGAAAAACGTATCAAAGCACTCACTAGTCAAACTCTACAAAGGTCCTAAAAAATTGGGGGTAATGATTCAATTGTTAAATTGACTACTCTGTGTATACTGCATCATTTCAAGTGATTCAACTTGGAATCATTAGCGTACTAAGCACCTCTAAAATGAATTTTCCTAATTCCATTGTACTAGTAGCTCTGAGCATAACAAACAGCAGGTGTATGATCAAAAGTAGAAGGTTTTCAATTATCCTTCTATTTGGAAGTAGTCTGTTTTGATTCAATCTTTTCTTACATCACTTCCACAGTACATAGGCACTTGTATAGTGTCATTGGAAAGTGAAGAGAGCCCACAACACGACTCTGAAGCTACAAGGGGCTGGTACTAAGCAAGATTTGGCAATACCTACTCATTTCTTGGAGTGTCCATCCATCTATCCCAATAGTGGATAAAAGAAAAGCAAAGACTATAAGAATTACACAAATGATCAAGCTCAAGATGATTCATTTTCAAATAATAAACATGAAAATGACCAAACCTAAGTTTGATGAGCATGTATTTTTTTAGAATAAAGGAAGTTCCGCCTTAGCCTACTCTCGGGACTTGAATGAATTAAAAGAAAAGTACAAGAGAAGGGGACTAGTTCCCATCGTATTTCCGAATCCCACAAAGCGGGGGTAGCTTTTATAGAGTTTAGATGGCATGGCCTTACACAGAGGGTAAATCACCCACATGCGGAGCCCACATGGGTTTAAGCTTGTTGTTGATCAAAAGGAGCACTTGATGATGCCTAAAGGAGGGGATTTCTTACAATTAGCAATCTTTTTGCCAAGGAGGACCATTGATTTCTCAATCGACCACTCTTTGGGGGAGTCACCAAAGTTACAAGCACATCTTTCCTGCCAACTCTTCCATAGGAATTTTCCTCTTTTGGCATTCTAGAGAGTCGCGAAGCAACCCATCGCTTCTCCCAGCTGAGCTTGCATCCCATTGATATGTTTCTGAAATCTAGTTTTCTTTCCGAGCATTCATGGAAGACCTTACAAGGATTACATGAAGTTATAGAGGAGGTTGATAAACCTCGCATCCCCAGTGTGCGGAGCCCACTCGGTTTTAAGCTTATTGTTGACATGCTTTATCTCTTTGTGATGTCTGAAGGGGAGGGTTTTCTTACACTTCAAAGCAATTCTTTTTTTGAGAAGTAATGGGGACTTCTCGATTGACCACTCCTTGGGGGTATTGCCATAGTTGTGAGAGCATCTTTCTTCCCAAATTTTCCAAAGGATCTCTCCCCTGATCGCATTCCACAATGACACAGAGCAACCAATCGCTTCACCAATAAGGGCTTGCTTCCAATTGATTTGTTCTTGGAGTCCCAGAGAATGACCAAGGACCCTCCATAACCGAAGGGATTTAGGGCAAGCAAAGAACAGATGTCCAATATCCTCTTTGCTACAGCAACATCGCTTGCACCAGGGTAGAACACCACAGATCTTGTTAGCTTTTGCATTGTTCCATATTCCACGCTGTAAAATTTGCCATAGGAGGACCAACTTTTTGTTTTCAATGAGAGGGTGCCAGATAGACATAAATTTCATATTCCACCAAAGACATGTCCAGTTGAGACACCATTTCTTATTGAGACTAATGTGAATGTCATTGCGAGCTTTGACATATGGAAGCTTGGAGAGGTGATTGCCATTATGCCACTTAATTCCCATTATGTCCGGAGTGTCCTGACCCATAAGTACTTGGATTTTAGAGTGGTCCCAAGCATGGCGTCTACTTAATAAGACATTCCATTCCTCCTACATGACTGCAGCACTAGGGTCAAGGTCCTCAAAGTCCACCCATCTGCTCATGTCCTGTTTCCGTAGGTGCTTCCATTGTTTGAATCCCTTATTCCAGAGTCTCTTGGCACTTAAGAAATTCCAAGGCTCCACGTTTCTCATGCCTTGGATCGGGAACCAAATAGAGTTATTTTGTCTTATACTATCAGCCCACTTCTAGTCTTCACTGATTCTAATATGAGGTTTGAATCTGTTCCAACTCAACCACAAGGATCTTACCAGGATTAATCCTTTGGGTGAGACTGGAATCGGAGAGAATAAGAGGGTGAGGATGTCGAGGTTTTTCCATCTAGGGTAGCCCACTAGAGAGATTACGTTTGCGTTTCTGAAAATTAATGTGGCCCACAAGGAATCTTTGTTGCACCAGGCCTTAATCATCCACTTTGCCACAAGTTTATTGGCCATGCTACCAATGTCCATAATACCTAGACCTCCACTCTCCTTTCGGCTAGTGCATAAGGACCATTTGATTTTAGGCACTCCCCTCCTGTTATGGTCCCGAGTCCAAAGAAGGTTCTTACAAGTACTTTCCAATTTGGCTAATTCTTGATCCTTCGGTCTCCAGCAAGAGAGAAAGTATATGATTGAGGATATGAGGAATGTGTTGATAACCATGGCCCGACCAAGAAGATTAATTTGCAAACCCCTCCAATAGTTAAGTTTATTATTAAGTCTGGCGAGGACACAAGCCCACCTTTGTTCTAGAGTAACATCGAATCCCATGGGGATACCAAGAATGTGAATGACCTGACCTGATTGAATGCTTTGGCATCCCTGCACAGTGAGGAGATTGGGTTGATTCCCCTTGATAGCCCTCAACGTAGTCTTGGAATGGTTAATTCGCAACCTAGACACCTCACAAAAAGTGTCGAGGCACCACCAAAAGGTTTTCAGGCTGGTATCGTCATTGTGAACAAAGGCATTTGTGTCATCCGCAAACAGCCTCATGGTCATTTGCCTTGAGTTATGTGGCAAAGTGATGCCTCTTATGCGACCGAGCTCCATCTGTCGATCCACAAGTCAACTAAGTCCTTTTGTGGCGATGGCAAAGAGCAGCGGGGCCAATGGGCGACCTTGCCTGATGGATCATTTCAGTTTGATTGCCTTTGAAATTTGCCCGATGACATTGACTTTGGTCGAAGCATTACCAAGGAGAGAGGAGATTATCCTAAGGAACCTCTGACTACACTCGAGGTCTTTCAAGGATTGTAAAATATAGTCCCATTCCAATATGTCATAGGCTTTGTCAAAGTCAATCTTGAGGAAGACGATGTCCTAATTAGATTCTTCAGCGAAGTCCAAACCTTCCCATATCCATGATAGCTTCCAGTATTGACCTTCCCTTAATGAAGCCTTTTTGGTCTTTGCTAAGCCATTGGTCTAAATGGCAGGATATCCTATTGGAAATGACTTTAGCAAGAATCTTATATCCGGTTTGTAGCATTGTGATAGGTCTGCAGTTCTCAATTCTGTTCCTCTCCCCTTTTTTATGAATAATTTTGATGATGCCATTGTTGAGACAAGCGGGAAGGGCACCAAACTCGAGTGCCTCAAGCTAGAAAAGACGCAAGGGGGTGGGCACCACATATTTTAATGATTTAAAGAACTCATTAGTGAGCCCATGAGGCCCTCGACTCTTGCAGTTTGGAAGCGAATCAATAACTTCAAGGATCTCTTGTTCAGAAATGGTGGCATCAAGCAGGGTACTCAAGTTGCATGGGATTCTATGCAAGGAAATCCGAGAGATGGTGGCCATGCAATCTTGCCTGTGTGTGGAGAGGGGACAAGCACCACCCAAGAGACTCGTGACTTGTGCGCCTATAATGCCAATGTTCTCTTCCTCTGTCTTACATTCCACCCCATTCTTGTCAAGCAGTAGTGGGATCTCACCTCTAATTTTTTTTCTTCTGAGAATATTGCACATCTCTTTGGAAGGTCTATCTGCCTTACCAGCCCACCATTCCTTAAAATAAATTTGAAGATTTTTCCTTTTGATCTCCTCCTCGTATCTTAATCTTCCTCTGATATTCTGGAGTCCCTTCTGAGATTGCATCTTCCCTTTATTAACTTCTTCTTTGAGTCTTCAGAGTCCTCGATAAAGGTTTTCTCTACGTCTTCGACGGATGGTTTTGAGAACCTTCGTGGTCCTAATCAAGATCTGACAAGAATTTTTTACCGCGTTTCTCCAACATTTGGCTGGAGAGGTGCAGATGATGAAGGCCTCAAGCCAAGCGTTAGTGATTTCTTGATGGATAGAGGGGAGTGAGAAGACAAACGGACTCGCATATAACCAAGGTGCCTTGCGACTTCTAGCTAGAGGGGGAAAGGTGAGCACCATTGGGTAATGATCTGAGATGGTGAGGTCAATTCATTGCATTAGGGTGGGAGGGCCCCATTGATCGATGAGATTCTGCAAAATGTATCATCTGTCGAGTCTCCCTTTCCTCAAGTCCTCACCCAATTGAAGATTGGACCCAATAAGACTACTTTGTACTTCATGAAGCATAAGGGTGAAGTACTCTCGTTTCTTAAGAAGTATTTAGTTGTAGTCGTGATTAAAAAAATCTAAAACCCTAAAAAGACTAAGGTTTCATGGAGGAGGAAAATACTTCTTCGATTAACTTGATTCCTAATTGGTAGATAGAGGAATCAAAAGAAATATTACTACCATGTATACAACTAAGAGAAATGGACTAGAAGAGAGGAGGAATAGAACCATTGTTGAAGCAGCAAGTTCCATGTTGAACGAGAAGAATCTTTCAAATTACTTGTGGGCAAAAGAAGCATCCATTACTGCATATTTGATAAACAGATTACCTTCAAACACTTTGGATGGTATGGCCCCTAATGAATCTTGGAATCTAAGGAGCTCAAGCTTTGATCATTGCAAGATATTTGGATGCATTGCATATGCACACATACCATCTCAAATCAGAGATACATTAGACCCTAAGACAAAGAATTTTGTATTCATAAGCTATCAAATTAATTAAAAAGGATATAGAATATATATTTGTAGCAAAAAAAGTTTTATAATAAGTCGAGATGTTGTGTTTGATGAGATCAAATGATTTTTGAGGATGACTATGGGAAGATCAAGCTAAAATATGACTTAGAAGAAGACTTTCCAATGCTCCTAGGTAAGAGTACACATACACTTGAAACATCAAGTGATTCTAAAGATGATCATAAGAATCCAAGGAAGAAAATCAATTCATGGAGCTCGAAGGGCAAGGCCAGGGTACAAGATTTGAGGAATGTTGCATAATCCTCTCAACATACCATCAGAAGGTCTACTAGGGAGAAGAAGAAGAAGATACAAAGGTATGGCTATCATACATCACTAGTGACTAAAAATTCTATCTATTTTGCACAAGAAATAAACTCCAACGAGCCCTCATCTTATGAGGAGGCAAAGAAAAAACTTGAAGTGATAGTTCACTTGTGTAAACTGTTCTGAATGGTCTTCTCAACTCATATCAGAGTTTTGCTTCTATCCTTTGTTTGATGATGAAAGGCAATCCAAATGCCTTAACATTTTAAGAGTTCGTTTTTGTTCTGTTGTAGGAAGATCACTCTAGGTAGAACATGTCTATTATGCATGTTGCAGATCAAGCTTTCTTGGTTAGTCAAAAGGGCACAGGTAAATGGAGCTCATCTACTAGTAACACGAAATCTGAAATGTTGCACATTCAAAGAAGGACAAAAAAGATGAGAAGAAATCAAAAAAGTAGAAATTGTTTTTTAAATATTGTAAAGCAAATGATCATGTCATTAAGAGCTATCAAAAACTAGGTGCTAAAGAGGCAAAGAAGAAAGAGGTTGGAACGATTATTATAGAGGCCTCTACACCAAAAATAGAGTCTGCTAATCTTGTATAGAATGAAGAATGGGCATTTACTATTGTTTGCAGTTTTGACCCATCTTCTCGTGAGTAGTGTATGTTTGTTGTAGACTTAGATCTTTGTTATTTTGATAGTGGGACAACCAAACATATTACCTCGTAGTGCATTTTCTTCACTTCAATCGAGCTTGCCCCTACAAGGAAAACTATCACATGGGCCAACAACTCTTATCTTGTCATGGGAGCTGGTAAGATCATTCTGAGTACTACTAATGGTAGTTCTTTCACTTTGTCAGATGTGTTATTTGTGTCAGGCATCAAGAAGAATACGTTATTAGTTTTGCTTTAGCCAAGATTGGCTTGGTTGTGAAATTTTTTTGTGATAGGTGCACAGTTCATGATCTATCAAATGGCGATGTGATTATTGCTTCTGGCATTTTATGACATGGGTTATATAAGCTCATTGACTATGAAAAATCTCTGAAAGATTCAGCATGTACAATACATGATTCTCAGGCTCTATCTGATGCAAATCTTCAACATCCATGCTTTGGACATCTGAATTTTGCTAGTTTGCTACACATCTAGAAATCTAAAATGGTGTCCTCTTTTCCCAAACTTGAGGCACCCGGTAAACATGTATGTGAAGGCTGTATTTTGGGAAAAATGCAGTGTTCCTCCTTTCCAAAAAATGGTTTAGTTTGAGCTACTCAGAAATTGTAGCTTATTCATAGTGATGTATGTGGTCCGATGTAGACGCCTTGTTTTGGAAACTATCTTTACTTTGTGACTTTCATAGATGATCTTTCCAGGCATGCATGGGTATATCCATTAAAGGCAAAGTACAAAGTAATTTTGTGCTTCAAATAGTTCTTGGTTTTAGCTGAAAATATGTTAGTAGTTAAAAAGGGCACCCTCCATTCTGATCAAGGGGGGAATATATGTCTTCTGATGTTAATGCATTTCTAAAAAAACATGGGATAAAATAGCAATGTATAGTTCCATATACAACTCAACAGAATGGAGTTGTTGAACACAAGAACAAGTTACTCATGGAGATGGAGAGGTGTATGGTCAAGAGTCAGGCTTTGCCGCATAGCTTCTGGCTTGAGGTTCTCCTGTGTGCCGCATATGTACCTAATAGGTGACCACTAAAGCCTACTCCGCTCTATCACTCCATATGAGGTTTGGCATGGTCGCAAGCCATCGATTGCTCATCTCCATGTTTTTTGTTGTTTGGCATATGCATTAGTGCTTGAACAACATTGCAGGAAATTGGATGATAAAGCAGTAAAATGTATTTTTGATGGGTACAGTTTGGAAAGCAAAGGGGATCGTCTGTATCATCCATAGAATAAATGCATTTTGGTTAGCAGTGATGTTTTCTTGTGGAAGATGCTATTTAGCCTTTACTTTCATGTATGGAGGAGACATCTATTGGCTCCAAATACATGCATGTTACTTTGCTACCTCTTTTTATAGGTGGACAATCTAGTGATGATCCTAATGAGGCAAATTCTTAGCCTTTGCAGATCTCATGTGATGATACACATCATTTCATTTGAGATCTAGATTTACATGATGCACTTGTTGATGAGAGAGCTGATATTGAGGAGGCAAGAACTATGCCAAAATGACTGGCGTAGGCTTTGTATGATAGCAAGTTAGATGCACCTCTGTCATATCGTGCTCAATCAAGCTCTCATAGTGGCTCTTTTGCATCAAATTGCTATGCCATGGCTGCCTCTAGTCTTTGTGATGAAAATGAGCTTGTCTCATTTGATGAAGCGCAAAACTCTGAAAATTGGATGGCTGCTATGCAATCTGAGTATGATGTTATAATGAACAATGGTACTTGGTCTTTATGTGACTTGCCTCCTTGTAAGAAGGCCATTGGCACTACGTGGGTATACAAGCTAAAGCATAAGCCTGATGGAACAGTTGACCTGTATAAGGCTAGGCTTGTTACAAAGGGTTTGCGCAAGAAAGAGGCATTGATTTTGATGAGTCATTTGCACCTACATGCCAAATGACTATTGTTCCTAGCATCAGTGCACTTCCATCTCATCATGGTTAGAATGTACATCAGTTGGAAATCAAAACAACATTTCTCAATGGTAACTTGCATGAAGAAGTGTATGTTTTGGTCATGAAAACCAAGTGTGCAAGTTAAAGAAGGCATTATATGGTTTAAAGCAAGAACCATGTGCTTGGTATGAAAGGTACATGCCTATCTCATTGCACATGGTTTTGAGAACTATCCAACTGAAAGCACCTTATATGTTAAGCATGCTAATGATGTGCCTTTGATCATTGTTGTGTATGTTGATAACATATTGCTCACTATTCCACATGACATGCATATTGCTAATTTTAAGGCTGATTTGCATGCCTCGTTTGAGATGTCTGATTTGGGGCATTTGCAATACTTTATGAGCATTTAGTTATGCAAGTTGATGGTGTAATGGCTTTGTTTCAAATGAAATATATTGACATGTTATTGCAACATTTAGGCCTTGAAGACTGTAAGCCTATTGCCACTCGTATGGAGATAGGTTTACCATTGAGTCTTCATGATGTTGGATATGCATTTGATGTTGTTCTCTATCAGCATGTTGTTGGATGCTTGATTTATTTATGCATTACTCAGCCAGATATTGAGTTTGATGTCTCACGTATGAGCAAGTTTATGCATTGCCCTAGTCTCAAGCATTGGTAGGCCGTTAAGCGCATATTTTGCTACTTGAGTGGTACTCAACTACTTGGATTGTTTTATTCCAAAGGAGGATCACTACCGCCATATTTGCATCCTTTTTGTGACAGTGACTAGGGTGGTTGCTATGACACTTTTGTGTCAACTAGTGGCATTTCCTTCATGCTTGGTAGCTCATGTATATCTTGGTTGAGTAAGCAGCAGCCTACTATGAGAACTTCCAGTTGTGAGGTTGAGTATACAGCAGCTTTCACAGAGACTATTGAGTATGTGTGGCTCGAATGCCTTATGGCTCATTTGGGTGTTGGTCAGTCTCACTATGGCTCATTGGGGCAGAGCACATTGATAGTTGCAAGGAACTCATAGACAAGGGTATGTATCTCACTCAAAATAAGTACATCAATGACATGATAGACAAGCTAAAAAGGGATAATGTTGAGATTTTGCATACACCCATTAAGCTAAGTTTAAAGGTAAGTGCTAATGAACTGAGTTAATTGAAAATATAACAAGTTACCAAAGCTTGGTGGAAAGTCTAAATTATGAAACCCCCACTAGGGTAGACATCTATTATATTGTCCATGTTCTTAGTCAATTCATGTATACGCCCAAGAAATCACACATGGAAGCACCTAAGAGGAATCTCAAGTATTTGAAGGGTACGATAAATGAATGCTTATTATATCCATAAACCTCTAATGTGGATATAAAGTTATTCTCTTATGTAGATTGGGAAGGATAAAAAGATGACATGAGGATTACCCACTGAAAGCTCATTACATGATCATCCAAGAGGTAACCCACTATTGCTCTTTCATCTAATTAAAGCTGAATATAAAGGTTTGGCAAATTTAACTCAGGAAGCCATGATTATTAAGATTTTATACTCACATTATTGTGTGAAGTGTTCTAATTCTCATGTATTTGGGAAAACATAAGCTCTATTCACTTGTAAATTGTTTGGTTAGAGGACTCCATAACCTAAAACCCATCTGTTTTTCATCATATCCGATGAACATATATTTTTCAGCTTTTGCTTCAAGCTTATGTCTCAGTTGTGATCGTACATAAGCATAAGCGACTGATCAAAACACTTTACAATGATCAAGTGTTGGTTTCTTATCCCACCAAGCTTCATAAGGGGTCATCCCATTTAAAGTTGTACATGGTAATCGATTTACCAGATATGTAGCTGTATTTACAGCCTCAGCCCAAAGATAATTTGGACAATTCTTCTCCTTTAGCATTGCTCTTGCAAACTCAACTAGAGTTCGGTTTCTTCTTTCTGCTACTCCATTTTGTTGTGGTGTATACCTGCAAGTTATTTCTCTTTTGATACCTAAATTCCACAGATAATCATTGAACTCTCGAGAAAAATATTCTCCTTCTCCATCAGACCTTAGTCTTTTGAGTTTCTGTCTTGTAAGTCTTTCAACATATGCATGAAAATGTCTGAAAGCTTCAAATACTTCTGATTTCTCTTTAAAAACATAAAGAGGTGTCCATCTTGTTGCATCATCAATAAAAAGAACGTAATACCTTGAGCCGCTGATAGATCCTTCTTTTGTTGGTCCCCATACATTTGTATGTATGAGTTCTAACACATCATCATGCTTGTACCCTTTCTTCTGAAATGGTAACCTGTGTGCTTTTCCCATCTGACAGGCTTCATATTTGTGAATCATATGTTGATTCTTCATATTCGGTAATTCTCGTACAATTTGTTTTTCCACCATAGTTTTGATTCTTGTTTCATTAAAATGTCCTAACCTCTTATGCCAGAGGTCTAACTCTGTGAATACCTCATCACCATGTGTGATCAAGGCTTCACCAACATCTCCTTGTACTTTAAGAGTAAAAAGTCTACCTTCCTTTTTACCATGGACAATCTGATTGTATCCATTCTCTGGATCTTCAACAAATACTCCTTCATTTGTAAATCTGACTTGAAAACCTTTTTCTACTATCTGTCCCACACTAATCAGATTCTTCGAGATTGTTGGAACATACAAAACATTTGTTAGTAGGTTAGCTCCATTCTTACACTTTACTTTTCCAATTGACCTTACATTATGTTTTGTGTTGTCACCTGTTTGTACTCTATGATTTGAAATACCTCCTTCAAGTTCTGATAACAATTCTATATTTCTTGACAAATGATTTGAACAACCAGAATCAGCATAGAATACCTTGAGGTCTTCATTCTCTGACATACTTATCGAGTTCATCATCAACATTGTATGACTGTCATTCTGCGTATCATTCGCATAGTTGTAGTAGGTAGTGTTGTGAGACTGATTCTGTCCCCAACTTCTTGCTCCACCTCTACCATATCGGCCTCTTTGTCTTTCTCTTCCTCTTTGATATCTTTCGCTTCTGCCTCTACTATTATTGTTCTGATTCTGACTTTATCCTTGAGAATTGTACCAGCAGTCATGAGCCAAATGATTACTTAATCCATAGATCCAACAAGTCTTCTTGTTGTTAGTCTGATTACCTCTTCCTTTACCTCTACTTTTACTTCTGGCATTACCTCTTCCTCTTGCAAAATTTGCTTGAGTAGACATCTCTTCTTCATCTTTTTCTTTACCTTTATCACCTTTCTTCTTATTCTTTGCATACATAGCCAAACTATGTCCTTTATCGCCATCTCTCTTCAATCTTGCTCAACCATTAGCATTAGTCCAAGCAGCTTATTTAAATCCGGTACAAAATGATTTAAAGAAAGTTCATTTGAGAGTACGAAAGGTTTCCACCTTTCATCTCCTCTAAATACTGCAAGCACTTGTGCTATCAACCTGTGATCTTCGATATTTTCATCAATAGATCCAAGACTATCCGCCAAATCTTTCATCTTAGTGACATAATCACTAATGCTTTGACTTTGCTTTTTCTTGAATGTTGTAAACTCTGGCCATAAGCTAGCCTTCCTAGCTTTCATCGTATTTTGGAAATGATCTTCCAATGCACTCGATATGTCTTCCGCTTTCTCCAGACCTCTAATGTGCGGTAGTAGATGATCTGTAATTGTATTGTAGATATAAGCTCTTGTTGTTGCATCTTTCTTCTGCCATAGCTTCAAGGCTTCTAACTCTGCTTTCTTTGGTTGACTGTCGTCTTCAAAACTCGGCTTCTTTTCTTCTCCTGTCACATATATCATTAAGTCCTTACTCATAAGTAAGGCTTCCATGCGCATTACCCATGCGGGATAATTATCTCTGTCCAATTTGTCAATAGAGATATGATCTGCCATAATCTTCTTGTTTCTGTTACTTTCGGTGAGTGTAATGTTAAAAGGTTTTACCGTTTACAAAACTTTACCCTTGAGAATTACTTCGGAACGTTTCTTGACGCCGTTTGTTGTTGATCATCTCAGCTTTCACCTTTCTTGTGAAAGTTGTTCGAATTCTCTTGTATCTTTACTTTCATTTCTACTTCTCAAAAACCTTTTCTGCTCTTCAGAACCTTTCTGCTCTGATACCACTGTTGATTTCATGGCAAAAGCTTGTTCACTAACAAGACTGCGGAAAATTGCCACTTGTTGAGCTCTAACGAACCATCATCAACTGTTGAGCTCTTGTACTACTTGTTAACGCAGCGAGTGAGCTTAACTAGCTAAAGCTCAACTACGGAATTCACCACGCCACAAGAACTAAGCTAGAGTGATATTAGAACAACTAATCATCAGTAGCTTAGCAAACTTCCTGAAGCTGAAATCTTTACAACTATGTTTTGAACTCATTAGAATTTCACCGGAACTTCACTGGACTGTCACCATAATTGTACCGGAATCTTACCGGAATCAACTGCAATTCTGTTTGTAGTTACTTCAAATGATTGTTGATGAAGTAAGGAAGTTATACTTGAGCTTCCTTTAGTAAATGAACTCTTTCTGAAGTTTAAGAAAAAACTTCACCAGTTTAGAATGCCTTTTACGGTCAGACACAGTACTGTGTACTTGTACCATTTCACAGAAGTCTTTTGATCAACTTATAGTTGAGACTACTGGCTTCAAGATGAGCTATCTCTCATAAAAACCTTTACACTATGTTGCGAGATCTAACTTGTAGATGTACCGGAAAACATTGACTGAGAAAACTTTAACTATTAACTAACTTTCATAGTAACATGAAATTACTCAGATTTCTTCACATATGAAGAATGTGCTCAAATTTCCACATGAACATGTGTTTTCTATTAGAGAAGATGTGTACAAAAATAGCTTGGTTTCAATTTGCTCATAGCTATGGAAAACTCTGCTACTCTGAGTAGTTATTCCTTACCATCTCTCTTAGATGAATACCCGACAGTTCAGGTTCTATTATTCATCTCTACATATGCAATCTCTGGCGTCTTCAATATCACTATTCCTTGTCTCTCACCGGACTCTTATCTTTCCTCTATATATACTCTATATCTCTCAGCTCTCTTATATACAATTTTTGATCCGGGTTTCAACAAACTCGTATTTCTAGAAGTTTCTATGAACTATATTTTAGTCGTGATTTTGTCCTTTCACTAAGGCTTAATTTTCTGAATGCTTTGTTTCTACTTCTCTTTGTATTTCTTCGTCTTTATGTCTGTCTGTATGACAAATTTGTGAGTGATTCTTCAACAATACACACACATACACACCCACATACAAATATACACACATACATACACCCACATACATACCTACATACACATACACACACATATACATATACACATATACATATACACATATACATATACACATATACACATACACATATACATATACACATATACATATACACATATACATATACACATATACATATACACACAAATACACATATACATATACACATGCATACACACATACACATGCATGCGCACATACATATGCATACACATATATATACATAAACAAATACACATACATACATATATACACGCACACACACCTATCTATCTATCTATCTCTCTCTCTCTCTCTCTCTCTCTCTCTCTCTCTCTCTCTCTCTCTCTCTCTATATATATATATATATATATATATATATATATATATATATATATATATATATATATATATATATAGAGAGAGAGAGAGAGAGATTTCTAATCCATTTTGTTATATATATATATATATATATATATATATATATATATATATATATATATATATATATATATATATATAGATCTTATGGATCATAATTGAAAAAGAGGCAAAACTTACTCTCATATTGAATCTTATGAGAGGGAAAGGTTCCCTCATGCATGAGTATGGAGACATGCTAGATGAGGAACTAGACTTCACAACATAGATGTGTACCCAATGGCGAGAGGAAGGGTTTTCTATAGCTCCATATGAAGGAAGAGACTTATTTGCCCATAGGTATGTTTCTTTTTATAAATTAATATTTTTAATGATATTATAACAGATGTTTTTATTCATTTTTATCTATTTATTTTTAGGAAACCTATACCACCTCTAGCTCTTGAAAGCATAGCAATGGTGCCTATGAGGACATGCATAGGTAGCCTAGGGTTGGAGTGCGATATAGACCCTGAGGGGAGTATAGTGTATGTGAGGCATGCATTGGAATTTAAAAGAAGAATGCGAGCTTTATGTGACTCACACCTACATTTTGGTCACTTGAAATGGAAGTAAGTATAAGTTTTACATATAACTTGAGAAAAATATTTAATGAGAGAGATGAAAGAGACAAAAATTATGTTCTTAGTTCATTAGAGATAGAATTTGGCACTCGGTGTTCCCATAAGTGGTGCTTGAAAGTGATGTGAATACGTATAGCACATTGTCGTGATAATGCATGCTATGGTTTGCTTTTATTTGTTATATTTAGAGTTAAGGGTTTACACACACACACACACACATACATACATACATATATATATATATATATATATATATATGTATATATATATATATATATATATATATATATATATATATATATATATATATATATATATATATATATATATATATACATATATATATATGTATACATATATATATATATGTATATATATATATATATATATATATATATATATATATATATATATATATATATATATATATATATATATATATATATATATATATATGTGTGTGTGTATGTGTGTGTGTGTACACACACACATATACATTTCTAGGGATGTATATATGTACACACACACACACACACACACACACACACACACACACACATATATATATATATATATATATATATATATATATATATATATATATATATATATATATATATATATATATATATATATATATATATATATATATATATATATATATGTGTGTGTGTGTGTGTGTACATATATATGTGTGTGTGTGTGTATGTATGTATAAACACACATATATATACACATTAAATCGAATTGAGCCTTGAAAAAAAATGGAGAGTGAAGAAACCTTATCTAACATGGCAGTCAAGTACAAGTGAGCAAAGTCATGAAAGGGGGTTTGTGATGGGTCAGGAACCAACCCTACACTCAAGAATATATATATATATATATATATATATATATATATATATATATATATATATATATATATACATACATACATGTATGCATGTATGGTGTTCTCAACTAAGATTTTTTCGTACTTCTGTACCCGTATGGGTTTGCCCTATGGTTGAAGTATATATACACATTGCATCTAATCTTCCAACCACATACGAGAGAAATGTCTCTCCTCCTACCCTTATGCCTCCATATATAGCTATTCTAGTCAAAGAGGACCATTATACATAAATGATATATACACATCATGTATATACACATACATATATATAAATGACAAATGTAGATACATTCACATCACACATCCATGCCTACATGCAAACATGTGTACATATACATGCATGCACAATTATAAACACTTGCATGTATGACACAAATGCACATGCATACATACGTGTGCACACATACTAACATATGCATACATATATCACACACATGCACACACATATATACACATGAAAAACACATATGTGCATACTAACACATGTATACATATAACACATATGAATACACATATACATATACACACACACATTCATACATACATGAGAAAAAATTCGTCCTTGAAAAAAAAGCTATGTATAAAGTCTTAAGCATACCCAGAGCATCTTGTTCTAATGTAAAAGAACATGTTTTCATCTATGTGGTGGGATTCAACTATATTTTTGTTGAATAAAGGAGAACCTATTATTTGATACACCTTTAAATGATTCAATTTAACAATCGATAAATAGAGTAGGATCTACTATCTAAGCTACTCATGTGTTTTCATTATTACCATCATTTTGGTAAGACATTGTCGAAAAGTGTAGATGCTGGATTGGTGGATCAAGTTAACTACCAAATCCATTGGTAGATGCTGGGTGCTTGGAGCAAGCTCAGGTAGTTTATGCTTTGTTAACAACTATGTTTTGTTTAGTTTGAGTGGTTGTTTTAGTAGGTGGTGGCAATAAAGATTCTAAAATGAAAGATGTAGAATTTATATTTTCATTCACAGAACTAGTATGCATAGGCTCATTCATAGACTTAGTATTTCTAGACGCATGCAAAGGCTCAATGGACATCTGAAATTTAGAGTAATGAAAATAATGACGTTGATTAAGGAATGTGTAATGAATGTGTATAAATTGTAGTAATAATAATGTGAAAACCTTCTTGAATGATAAATTTGCTAATGTCATGTGGAACAATAATGAACTTTATACAAATTTAATGATGCAAATAGCTAATACAAAAGTAAGCTTAAATTGTTTTTGGGAAGGTAGATGAAGGAGGGAAAAAGCGGCTCCAATCTCTGATCATGTAAATGCTTGATATGGTTCATCAAAATTCTTCAATCTTTATTAATGCTCTTTCAATACTCTTTATATTCTTCAATGTCTGAAAACATTCATTTGTGCTCATGTGTCTTCATTAAAGCTTGTCAATATTCATTAATATTTCTCAATATTTGTTAATGTCCTCTGCAAAAGCATTCGCTAAAACATAAGTATATTTTAGAGAACATCAAATCATACTCATTTTTACTTTCAAATCTTCTGATTTGTATATATATACATTCACACATGCATGCTAACATATGCTAATTCACTTCCATAAGCTCATGCTAACACACACTTTCATGCACATGCTAATACACTTTCTCACGAATGCTAATATATTCTTATTCATATGCACATTCTAACATACACTTAGATGCATACTAGCACATATCTATATACCTAAATCATGTATATATGAGACATTTTGTTACTTATATTCATGCATTCTCATACATTAATACTCATGCATATAATCATGCAATATACATTAAGCATTTACATACACCCTAATGCATACATCTATATCATATCTATGTATGTTCATATATTCCTATGTATATAGGTGTAAGCTTAGATATACATGCATTCCGGTTCATAAATTCTGTCTTAGGTGCACTCATTCACATATACAAGCATGCTAACATATGCTTATGCGCATCCTAACAATCAATCTTATGAATACTAACATAGCAATGCATATATGGACACTCATGCTAATACATACTTATCTATACAAGACACTCTTAAATATGCTAACACATATTAACTCACTCTCTTATGCTTATGCTAATACACACTCTCATGATTACGCACATATCATGCAAACATGCACACATGCATACTCACATCCATATATGCACTTACGAATACATACGTTAATGCTCATGCATTAACACTCATTGTCATGCACACATATGCATACATGCATTCACAGTTAGATGCAGTCATTCTTTAGCACATACACTTACTTACCACACTTTATAAACTCTCTTTTAATCACATAACTTACCCACATCACTCTTTCATCCACTTTCCACACATGCCACACATTTAAATTTCACTTTATTCTAAGTGCAAAAATTACTCACTCCAAACTTTTAATCACTTTAATTACACATCTTTTATGCACCATTCTTAAATATTTATTATTTTTAATAAATATTTAAGACTTTTAACTGAAGTCTACACTAAGGTCTAATACCTTAATAGTTACATCTGCAAATACTAGTAAGATAGCTAATTAAAGCATAATTTAGTTTATGTTAATTAAATGTATAAAATATAAGATAATTGCGGCTATGGCGGAGCACAGTGAACTCTGGCTCGATGCGACCCTTCAACTACCTCATTAGTGAACAGAACTCTGCGGCTATGGCGGAACCTTCCTCGGCGACTATGGCGGAACACAGTGAATGGCTCGACGCAGCTACAATGGATCGCAGTGAACTCTTGTACTCTCGACAGGCCTAATGATTGCAGCAATTTGACGACTGTCTACCTCTCCAACCAGCCGTTGCGCCGCCTACCCGAAATAGCGGCTAGGATTTGAATTTCGTGTTCCTGCGATCGGGCGGGCGGGCTTCCGGTATCGCGGGCTCCAGGGCTCCAGGTATCGCGTTCCGGGCGATCGTGCATCGCGACACATTCGGCTCCAGGTATCGTGTTCCGGGCGATCTTGCATCGGGACACTTACGGCTCTCGTGTATCGCGATCGGGTTTCGTCGTGACCTCCTCCCCCTCCCCTTTGGGTTGAGGGGTGTGGTGTCGACACGACCGGAACCCTCGCTCTTGTTGGTCGGCGGACTTCTCGGACCGTTCTCTCCGGGCGATCGGCTAGGACCTGAATATCGTGTTCCAAGCGATCGGTTCCAAGCCAAGTATCGGGCGGGCGGGCTTCCGGTATCGCGGGCTCCAGGGCGCCAGGTATCGCGTTCCGGGCGATCGTGCATCGCGACACTTCGCAGGCTGGTCCGCCGTGTGTCGCCGGGCGTCCTTCGAGTATCGCCGGGAGTCAGGCGGCTCCACCGGGTATCGCCGGGAGTCAGACGATCGACCGTCCCCGGGTGCTTGCAGTCTGCGACTCGTGGTGACTTTGGCGCGAGGCTCGAGGGACCCGCCTTCTTGGGATTTAAATTAAAATAAAAAGGGCAGGCCCGGGTAAGTGCGACAGAAAAAAGAAAAAAAAAAGAAGAAAAAGGAAAAAGAAAAAAAGAAGAAAAAAAGAGAAAAAAGAAGAAAAAGAAAAAAAGAAAAAGGAAAAAAAAAGAGAGAAAAAAAAGAAGAGAGAAAAAAAAAAGAGGGGAAGGAAAAGAAAAGTAAAGAAAAAGATCCGAATTTTCCCCTTAGTTCAAAAAAAGAAAAAAAAAGAAGAGAGAAAAAAAGAAAGAAGAGAAAAGAAAAATATATATTAAAAAGGCTCGAAAAGGGGAGGAGGGATTTTGGCTGGTCAGTTTATTCCCCATGATGGAGGGGCCTGCCTTTGGGTTTTGAAAAGTAAAAGTGGTGCAAGCTCCTTTTGGCCATGGATGTGGCTTCCTCCTCTCTCGTGAAAAGTAATCGGGCCCCTCCCCCTGGGGAGACCGATTTCCTGGCCGCTCTGCTGGAGGGGGGGTCGTGTGCCGCCCCTGGGGCATCCGAAAGTGTTGAATCCCCCGTCGTGTCCCTCAATAGACCCGCAGTTCTATCTGCTCAGGAGGAGCTCAAGAAAGTTTGCCTCGTCGGCCAAGTGTTTGGCCCTAGGCCCCCGCTCGAAATTGTGCGACAATGGCTTCGAAAAGAGTGGTTCCCTCGAGGACTAATTGTCAGCAAATGTCAGTTCTTACCAGCAAACCACATGCTGCTAGTCTTTGAGAATGAAGAGATGGCGTTCCAAGCCCTAAGCGTAGGCACCTGGCAGTTAGGTCGGGCGACCCTGTGCCTATTCAGATGGTCCCCGGACTTTACTCCTGACAAATCGAAATCACTTCGGTATCCTCTTTGGGTTGAGCTCCCTAACCTCCCATACTTCTTGTACAACTTCGTGTGGGACATTGTCTCTCCTATCGGCAAGCCGCTGGCTTCACGCGAAGACATTGGTGGTCTCATCTATGAAGGTGCAAGACACTCGTTCAATGCTAGGTGGCACCCACAAATCTGCGTCGAGGCCGACCTCAGTTCGCTGCTCCCATCAATGATCAAAGTGGACATGGGCGAAGGTGATGTTTGGGAGCAGGATGTCACCTACAAAAACCTCCCCAATGCGTGCTTTCGTTGTGGCCAGCAAGGTCACAGGATTAAAGACTGCCCTCTCAGGCAAAAGAACAAGCGTTCGCAAGAAGCCTCCAAAACTGCCCAAGACAACAATGGCGATTTGACCCACTCGACCAAGGTAGGGGATGGCAAGGGTCTCCTCAATCCACAAGCTGATGATGATGGCTTTACTGAAGTTAGAAGAAGAAGGAAAAGAAGTCCGAGGGCCAACGGCGAGAGAAACAATCTGCTACTTACCCCCAACAGCAATTTGTATTGCAATCTAGGAAAGGAGATCAACGAGCTTGACTACCCAGGTGGGAAGCCACTCAAGGTAGATACCTACGACAATGCCCTAGAGATCCCTGACAACAAAGAAACCCCCCAAGAAGGTTACACCACAAGCAAAGAAGATGGTTTCACCACTAGTAATGAAGACAACATGGATAGTGAAAGTTCTATCATTGGATCGACAATCCCGGAAACGGCGCCGAGCACGGGGCCCACTTCTCCCCAGCAAGGAGTTTCCCGCAAAGGAAAACAGCCTATGGAGCTACCCTGGAAAAGCCCCCACAAGAACCGATTTCTAAGTCGAGAGCAGATCCCAGCGAAAAAGAAAGATGAAGCCAAGAGAAGAAAGGACAAAGCTCCCTCCCGCAAAGAGGGATCAACACAAAAATGATCGTCATCTCGCTAAATGCTAGAGGGCTAACCGACCCCTCAAGAGCGACCATCATTGGTCAATGGCTTCGCGACACTAGCTTAAACCGAGACATTATATGTATTCAAGAGATTAAAATTGACGGAGAAGACCTACAGAAACGGCTCAGACAGGTCTCCTCGGCCCATGTGTGGATCCCAACGAAGCACCAGCGGGGGTCTGGAGGAACGGTTATCGGTGTTAAACAACTCTGGCTTGAAAAGCTTGAGAACTCCATTGAAGATGAAAGTCACCAATGGATTGCGGTTACCTTTGGTGCTCCTCTCTGTGTTACTATGGTCTCCTTGTACGCCCCTAACGGGGATTTGGAGAGACTGAACACTTGGGCTTCATTAGACTCACTTCCCCACAACGTGCTTATTTGTGGAGACTTCAACATGGTGGAGGACCCTAGGGACAGATGGTTGGGCAAGGGTAGGGTCATAGACAGTCGGGAGAAAGAAACCTGGGACATGACCAAACTCCACTTGGACTTGGTTGAAATCAAAGACTTGAATGGCTTTTCTTGGTCGAATCTCCAGGCGGGCGAGGACCTGAGGAAAGCTAGACTTGATAGATGCTACATCTCTCAGGGCTTTACTCATCTGTGGGGCCTCCCTACCGTCACGCAACGCACTCACCTCACCATCTCCGATCACTACCCGATCGTTATCACTTTTCAACCTTCAAACAAGATCGGCAAGGCTCCGTGGTTCCATGCCAACGTGTCCTCCTTCTCTCTCCCCTCCGCCCACCAAGAGATTGCCGAAGTGTGGAAGGTGGCGTTCGCCTCTGGCTTGGCCCCAGCCAAGTGTTGGAGAAGAGCGGTCGACAGTTCTCGTAAGATAATGATCAGAACTAAAAAGTTGATCGAGTCTGTGCGACGGGCTCGTAGGGAAGCTCTTTACCACAGACTCTGGCAGCTCGAGGAGGAAGTGAACAAAGGAAAACTCCAAGCCCAGAAAGGTCTCCGAAAAGTCAGAGCAGTGTTGAGATACGAGGAAGAAATTCAAAGGAAAAACTTGCAAATCTTCTTCAAGGAGTGGTGGGCCGGCAAAGCCGACAAACCCACCAAAGAGATGTGCCGTATCCTTAAAAGGAAACACAACAGAGAGTCGATCCCCCTACTGCTAGATCCACATGGCAATGTATGCAATTCGGAAGAAGATAATTTTGGCGTCATCGAAGGGCACTTCACGAGACTCCTGGGAACCTCGAACCCCCTCTCCCACCATAGAAGGGACTGCATGGCTGCCATATCTAGGGTTTCCCCCCGGAGAATACCACCCAACCTCCACTCCCTGCTTCATGCCCCTATCTCTGAATCAGAAATCATTGAGGTTATTGATGCCCTCCCCCACGGTAAAAGCCCAGGACCAGACGGACTCACTAACGAGTTCTATAAATCCTTCAAGCTCGTGGTTGCCACCCTTCTTCGGATGGTCTGGCAAGAAGCGCTAAAGTTTGGTGCTCTTCCTTCTTGTCTAAATAACGGAATTATCAAGCTGATTCATAAGAAGGGGGAAAAGAACAGAATGGAGAACTGGCGGCCTATTACGATGCTCCAAACAGGATACAAGATCATCGCCAAAGTCATTGCCAACAGACTTTCGTGCCACCTGAGATCTTGGCTTAGTGAGGACCAAAAAGGTTTCATCAAAGGCAGGTCTATCCTGGAAACCATTATGGACATTTGGGAAGGTATTCAATATGCAAATGAGTCCAACCAAGATGTGATTTTCCTCAAGATCGACTTTGACAAAGCCTACGACAGGCTTGAATGGGACTATATTCTGCAGTCGCTCCAAGATCTCGGATGCAGTCGAAAATTCACCAAGATGATAGCGACCCTCCTCGGAAACGCAACGACCCAAATTAACGTTAACGGCAAACTTTCGAAGGCGATCCATCTTAAAAGATCTATTAGACAAGGGTGCCCTTTGGCCCCCCTTCTTTTTGCCATCGCCACTGAGGGGCTGAGCAGACTTGTGGCACATCATGTGGAGGCTGGCAATATCAAAGGCCTCCGGCTGCCTCACGACCACAGTCAAATCATCATGAGACTTTTTGCCGACGATATGAATGCGTTCGTTCACAATGATAATACCAATCTGGAGACTTTCTGGAGGTGTTTTGATACCTTTTGTGAGGCCTCTGGATCCAAAATCAACCACAATAAGACCGCCTTTAGGGCTATTGTGGGACATCAACCTGGCCTCCTCATTGATCATGGTTGCCAAATCATTCCGCAGGGCCAAATCTATCGGCTGCTTGGAATCCCCTTGAGGTTTGGCGTCTCTATGGAGCAGCGATGGAACTGGGTGCTGGCCAAACTTGAAAACAAGCTTAACTACTGGAGAGGCATGCAAATCAATCTCGCTGGATGCGCTATGGTCATCAACACGTTCCTCCTCTCGTCTACCATCTATTTCCTTTCTTGTTGGAGACCGAATGAGCAAGGCCTGTCTAAACTGAATAGTATCTGCAGAAACTTTCTTTGGACGGGTGATCATAACAGAAGGGGGGTGCCTAAAATCAAATGGGCCATCTGCACCAGCCCGAGAGATAGCGGGGGGCTTGGTATCCTGGACATTGGGTGTATGGCTAACAAGCTGGCGGCCAAATGGATGATTAAGGCTTGGTGCAATGGGGAGGCCTCGTGGGCCAAGCTGATCTTCAGAAACAAGAATGAGTTGGCCCTCACGGGGTTCCCGAACTGGAAGAATCTGGACATCATGACCCTGTTATTCTCCCCGATTCCCGTCTTCCCGAAAGGCTCCAATCTCGTGTGCTCTCTTTGGAAGGGCTGGAATAAAGTCAAAAGCTTCACAAGAATTAGTGAGGACTGGAAGTGGGAGGCCGGAATCAGACAAAACGACTCTATCTGGTTCCCGATACATGGCATCCGGAGTGTGGAGTCGTGGAACATTCAAAATGCCAAGAAGTTATGGAACAAAGGATTCAAAAAATGGAAACACCTCTGGAAACATGACACCAACAGCTGGATCAACTTCGAGGATATCGACCCTCGCATAAACATCTCCTACGAAGAATGGAACACCTTGCAAAGCAGATGCCTCATTTGGGATCGCCACAAGACTCGCCTACTCATGGGACACGACGCGCCGAACTCGCTTGGTCTCAAATGGCACAATGGAAATAGCCTACTCAAAATCCCAAACATCAAAGATACGGCTGACCTCCAGTTCAGCCTAAACAAGAAGTGGTGCCTGTCTTGGACGCGGCTTCGGTGGGACATGAAATTCATGGGTATCTGGCACCCCCTAATAGAGATTAAGAAGTCGGTCCTCTTATGGCAAATTCTTCATCGAGGAATCTGGACCAACCATAAGGCAAGCAAACTTTGTGGGTTCCCTCCTTGGTGCAAACGCTGCCACCGTGCTATCGAAGATGTCCCACACATCTTCCTGTCTTGCCCCAACTCCTACAGAATCTGGCAGACGGTTGGAATGAAAATCAGGCTTCAAAAACAGCTTAGTTGGAAACAAGTCCTTTTGGGAGAAGCGATCGGCTGCTCTGCGTCTCTCTGGAACGCCATTAGAGGGGAAGTTCTGTGGAAAATTTGGCGGGAGAGGTGCGCCCTCAACTTCGGCGATCCCCCCAGGGAGTGGTCGATTGAGAAATCGCTATTCCTCCTTGGCAAAAGGATTGTTAACAGTAAGAAATCCCCCCCCCCCTTCAGGCACCATCAAGTCCTCCTCTTGATCAACAACAAGCTCAAACCCAAGTGGGTCCCGCATGAGGGCGATGAGAGGGTGATTAACCTTCTCTGTAACGCAACCTAGGTTTCAATCAAGCTTCCCCTGCTTTGTGGGATTTGGGGGGTCCCGTGGGCACTAGTCCCCTTCTACTGTACCTTTTTTTCTTAATTTAATTCAAGTCCGGAAGAGTAGGCTATTGCCGAACTTCCTTTATATTAAAAAAAATTAACTATAAACATATATTTATTAATTAAAATATTTTCAGACATCATATTAATGTTAATAATCACACACATACATACTTACACATACATATAAACATTGTAACCCTTCATACACTCTCAGATTGTTACTTAAATACCCATAAGTATAGCTAAAATCATAGGTTTCTACCCATATCCCCCATAGAAATGGGTTCAATGAGACATCTAAACCTCACTCCAAGTTATATGATTATATTCTGATATGAACGCAAATGATATGCATAGATCAAAACATAAAAAAATTAGATCATAGATACAACCTGAAAATAGCTTCATCTTCAATCATCTCTTCTTCGACTTCATCATATATTTTTAATGAAAAATCTTTAATTCATTTGCACAAAATCATCTTAAAAGTCTTGCTATAAAATCATCAACATCTAGACATACAAGTATAATTAGTTTTCATAACCATACATCAAGCTTCATCCTGCAAAAGAAAATCCATATTAAGAGAGAAAATCCACACATCCTTTTCTATTAACATAAATGAATCAAAATTCATTCATTCTCTTCATGGTTCATCTTTGGTACCGACTTATCATGGATCTTCTCCAAACTTTTATTTTCTACATAGATAAAGATTTAGAAGTTTCTGATGAATTTCTCATATTTTATTCAATTGGTGTGATAATATCTTCGATCATTTGTTTGTCCATTTCTTCAAGTTTTTGTTCATTATTTTCATTCTCATCCTAACCAGTCTCTTGTTTGATATTTTAATATTCACTTTGACTTTTCTCTCAATTTTTCATATCATGGCTCAATTGAGCTCTTAAATTTTTAACCTTTGCTTGATCAAATAATTTATCATTTTCTAGAAACTTTGGATTATATATTACATACTATTCATCATGTTTCTAATTCAACTGTATACACTTTTCACATTCTTGCTCATCTTCTTCCAATCTTTCTTGTAATATTTGTTCAACTTTTTGTTTATCCAATTTTATTTGTTCATGTTTCTTTGCTTCAAAACATTTTACTTGATTCTCAATTTGTATCATAGTTTTTTGTTCAAGAGATTTCTTATCATCATATCTCTTTGGCCTCCATTGTTTTTGAAATCTTATAAAAGATCTTGGCTTAGATTTCATTTGATCAAAATATTCTTTAATTCCATCTCTTTCTAAGTTCAAGTGCAAAGGTAAATGGACAGGGTAATCACAAATTTTCCTTTCTACTGTAGAGACCAGTTTAAGTTCCCAAGCACTCTCATATGGAATACAATTCCAAAACATGTTGCCAAATTGATCACACCTGAAACATCTTTTAGGTTGATTGAATCTTCTATGTCTAGCTGAAGGTGTTGATCCTCTATGGTCAAATGAATACTCTTTATCAAGAATTTTAGTAGACATATGTTGGACTTGTACTTGATGTTCATGTTCACACTTGCATGATTCAATTTCTTCGACTTAGTTGAACAAAAAAAAATTATCTAATTTTTAAGTTAGAGACAATACTTTCTCAATCTTTGATTGGGTAAATCTATTCGTCTCTTTAAATTGCTTATCATATTCTAAGAATTTCTTTTCAATCAATGCTTTCACACTAGAATCTATGTCTTGTGTGGTGTGTTTTGAAAAACCCTTTTTGCCCATTGTTCACTTATATAATTAATGTAAAGTCAAATATGAATACCTAGAATTAGCTTGAGGAAGAGGTTCAAAAGTCGTGCACATAATGAATTTTGATACATTATTTGACAATTGATTAAATCCTAAGTACAACTTTTGTTCATCATATGTTGTGTGAGTGCAATGGTTTAGTTCTTCAATTATTGATGAGACGGATAGCGAGATAAGGATCGCCTGCTTGCAAATCTTCGTGGAGGTGCTCAGATCAAAAGATAAACCCTCAACACCGAGAAGATTACAAGGTTTCATGAGATATCCATAGCTCCCAAGGATGTAGAAGCAACTGCAACACTTGTTGATTCGTATGTGTGTATATGCAAAAACAAAACTTAATGTATTCATGAGTTGTAATGGTGAGTCTTCATGTCCGGTTCAGCAATGTTGGAAGTGTGGTGTAATAAAGTGATAGGAAGGAGATGATTGAACCACACACTTGATAGGTAGGAGATGGTTGAACTACACCCTAAGAGGGAGGATTAGGAAGTAATCCTCAACCATGGCTTTTGGGGCAAGTGGTTAGCCCATCACATTCCTAGCCAAGAGGTTGTGAGTTCCATTCCTTACATTGGTATCAGAGCTCTAGGCAAGATTTCATGGAGACCTTGCTTTCATCACCTTCTTTGCAAGCTCTCATGGAAATCTTCACAAAATCTTCATTACTTAATGGAATTTTTGGAGAATTTTTTAGCTTCATATTTCTCTTGATTCGGTAGGCAAAACCTTCTTACAAATTTGAATTTGCATTTTAATGGCTCGCGGCTGCAAGATCTGAGGAGGCGGAGTCGAAGCCGAGCTGTTGATGCAAAATATGCAAACCCAAAAGAAACGTCTATTCATCAATTGGTCGCAGCTGCGATTGACCTCACGAGCTTTGGATTCCAAAGATCTTCGCCTAACCATGTAGCCATACACCGAATGGAGTACTTATTCTCTTTTCTTATCATACTCATCATGAGTTCTAACTATGCCCAGCAAACAAAACAGATTTAGCTCGGACAGCAGGTATGGAACTGCCAACCTTTTGATTGGGCTACAAGCATCATCCGCTGGGCTATCACTCTCACCGATCTTCAGCTACAGGGCAGCAGGCATAATTTTAGTCTGTTTATATCTCCCCTCTCGAGTTCTCCTATTACAAAAGACAAACCATGTCGTTACAGCTTCTGTGCATAAGAGCGGCATCAAACGTGAAGGTTGCGGCACAACTGATGTAAGACTCAGTATCTGTTATGTTTGAATATGGTATCCATGGTGACGAAGGGCTGCTCTTCATTCTTGATAAATATATTAAATAGTGATGTGTGCAAAACCTTGATTAGATCCTTGTCTGTGTGACGAGGTTGAGAGGTATCAAACTTACAAATTTTAGCTTAGATAATTTTTGGAGATCGTCCACGGTAATGGGATTTGAAGTATCCCTCACACATCATTCGATGGCATTAGAAAGGCCAAGGCAACCATAATCCAAGGAGCATTTCGTTTCTTCAAAAAAAAAAAGGACAAGATGAAGCCATGGTCTTCAAGGAGGAATATGTAATTTTTCCTCATGGACCAAAGGATGGAGAACGGCTCCTCGCAAGGATCAGAGGATGGACAAACCTATTATCAAATCTAAGTATTTTCTAGTTTCTACCCTGCCTTAATGCTTGATTTATTTTGTTTCTCATTATTCTATACTTAATCCTAGATGCATATTGAAATAGCCAAGATTTCAATTGATTAAGTATAGATTAGGATAATGAAAAAAATGCACTTCTCATTCCAAGCATTAGTTTGCATTAAGGAAAGACTTGATTTAAAAAAAGATCCTTGTGCATCAAAGAATGTATTTTGGTAGTTTAAATTCCATATTTTCTTTCCATTGAGTAAGCTTTCTATTGCACCACAAGGATATGCTTTTATATCATAGTACATTAGGACAAAGGATAGGATATGCATGCATCAAGATTGCATGATATACATTCTTGGTACAAGGAAAAGTCATGCATCAAGCTCATGCATGATTGTTGCATTATTTTTTGGGCACTGCAAAGAACATGCATGCATACGCATGTGAGCACATGCATTTGCATGATAGAACGGGATGTTGTTTGCAAGTAGATATGAAAATGTACTCTCTTAGTATTTAGCTTACTTTATAAAGCTCACGGTTTGACATCAGGGAAGACAGAGGACTAGTTAGTTGCAAAGACATGTTAGTTCTAGTTTGCAGCTCAAGTAATTAGTCGATTCCTTCCCAAGTTGATACTTCTTTATCAAAAATAAATACTTAATGACAATTAAGTATGTTTGATGTCTTACTAGGTATAAGTAGGCACTAGGAGAAAGTTAAGTATGAAATTTTCTTGATGACCAAGAAAATTTACTTACTTGAAAACCTTCTACGATGTATGATGACTAAGTTTCGGATGTACTTAGGGAGTCATGAAGATAAGCTTATAATGATTTCTCTAAGTATAAGTAATATTTAGAAAGTCATGCGGATAAGCTTTAGTTGATTAGTTACGTAATTTATGTAACTTCTCAATCATCCCAAGATTGGATGAAAACTTCAATTATGTTTCCAAGTTCCAGTACTCTTCTATTTTGAAGATCTCGAAATTTCCAAGAACTTTCTTGGTGGTTTCAAGATTTGTATCTCACGATGAAATTTCAATAAGTGAATTTTAGGAATTGAGATATTTCTTAAAAGAGAAACACTAAAATAAAATAGTCAAGCCTTCTATTCCACCTGAGATCATTCTCCTACCATGTTCGAGATGAATTTATTTTTGGGAAGGCAAGTAGAGGATCTTAATTGATTCATGAACTCTTCCCCAAATACACATAAATTCATACTATATGATAGGACCCAGGAATGATGATGTTTTAAATAAAGGTGCCAAGGAAACCTAAGAAGCTTTTATAAGTTTTCATTTTACTTTATCCCAAGGAGTGATGGAAATCAAAGGTTGAACCTCCACATCAATTGATCTTTGACGTCAATAAGAGGATGTTTGGTTCTATAGTTGCATCTTTGGTAAATGATGCAACTAGCTAAGCAAGCTTTAGGAAACAAGATAAGTTCGTAATGACTTGAAGCAAGTTTGAACTTTTATTTAGGAATAGAAAGTTACAACAAATGGATCTTCAATCCAGGAACTTTTCCTAAACAAGCTATAAAGTTCAAAAGTTATGTGTTCATAGTAGCTTTAATATTGGATCAATCATTAATAGATGCTTGGACTTTAAACATAATTTTGATTGGTGAAATATGTTTAAAGGACTCTAGCAACATCTAAAGATTGACCAATAATAATGAATCTTGTATCAAACTCAAGAATAGGAGTCAATATCATATAAATGAAAGTTCAACTTACACTTTCATAGTGGCATGGAACACCATATCTAAAAGATGATATTTAGTCTTTAGGTTGATACTCAGGAAATGAACACAATTGAATTAATAAACTTTTTGGATATCGTTTGAAAGAATTTCTTTCAAATATCCTTCCAACATTGCAAAAGATTCCAAGATGAATCATTTGCTCAAAGATATTTGATTCCCTAGAAGGAATCTCAAGTCTTTGAAGAATAACATTCTTCCAAGTATTGAGAATGAAGTTCTTCATACTCTTTGATAGTAAGTAGTTCCCTAGACCTCCTAAACCACCAGAAGTGCTACTTAAAGTCCAAATTGTGATATAACCTAAAGGTATATAAAAAATTCTTAGCTTTGGAATCTGAGAGGCATTAGTGTATGCTTGGACTTGAGTAAGGGAAAGATCTCTAAAAATCCTGCAGGTAAGCAAAGAAGCTTTGAATAGTTAGGAGATCTTAAAGATAAATACTAAGTCTTTATTCTAGTGACAAGATCAACTAGATTTGATCAAGCTTGGCCATGATTGTCCAAGAACATGCGATTGGAACTACTATGTAGATTTCCCAAGTATTGGTAAATTCCTTTTAGGAGTTATTTACTCAATTTCCATTTATCCAATGGAAAAATGTGAAAAGAGTAAGCTGTTCCAAGTCTGAATAGAGTAAAGAAATTCCAAGCATGTAGTCTGCAACCGTGTCAACGGTAATTAAGTCTGTGGAAGGTAAAACATAAATTTCACCTATCCTTAAAAGGATTTTGGTACAAATCCAAAGAGCATGAGTGGATGCTTAAGACTTAAGCAGTAGAGAGATTCCTATATAAAGTCCCCGGGGTACGTACCTAAAGCATCAGTAAAGAAAGGAATCTAAAGACAAGAAGTCAAAAGCTCTTGTCACTACAAATTGGTCAAGAATAAACCAATTGAACTTGAATTTGAGAAAATTCAAGTACTTGAAATTCTAATTGATTTAAAAACCTAGCAAAGAAGAATTGATATTCTGTGAGAGGTTTTCAAGTTTCCAAGACAAATCACATGATTGTGAGACGATCATGTGTAGGAATCAAAACCTAGAATATCTAGTTAGAGATAATGCCTGAAACTTCAAAATTCTTCTCAAGAATTGAAGCAAGAAGGTACTCTATCAAGAGATGTTTAGACTTTAGGATAAGTATCCCCCACACATTAATTTGAATATAAAATAGGGTGGTATAGGACACCAGATTTTATACTCAGATTGATGTAGGAAAGACGGTATGGGACATTGGACCGTGGGATGATAATTATCTTTTAGTCCTAGTTTGGATCTTGAAGTTAAGTTTGATCCTCAACAGAATTAAGAATTCTAAGAAGGAGTTTTATTCAAGAACGATAAAAGTAGTATCCTAAGATACTTCAAGATCACGGAAATAGAAGATACGAAGTAAGAAATTTCTAAGATCTTCTTGAAACACTTTAAGACAAAGTGTTGTTAATTAAGAAATATTTCATAAATTTCTGAAAATAAAGTTTGACTTTGAGTTTATCTTTTTAACCAAGGATTTGATTGACTAAGTGAAGCATAAAGTTCCTAGTGTAACTTGGTAAATTCATTCTTTTGACTCAAAGGAATGCACAAGAATTGCATTCCCAGTAAGGAGTCACAAGAATTCACCTGAACTTAGTTTCAAGTGAAGCATTATTTGAATTCAAAACTCATCAATAGAACCTCAGTGGAACACACTCATATTGGTTACCACACTAGTATCTTGTGGATGGATGATGTTTTAGATTTCCTCTGAATCGTTTTGAGAATCCAGCTTATTTCTCTTAAAGATAGAAAAAAAATGCTTCGATATCCTATTGAAACGTATCTTTGAGAAGTTAAAGTCCTGAGTCATCTAGAATTTGAATCCTAACAAGTTTACGTATTTTTGAAGTTTGAATTGGTTGTACAGAGTTTTAGTTATTTCTTTCTACTTTCCAAAACTTTTGGAATTGACTGAGGCATGGTATCTAATTCCTTTTGCAAAAGACTAGGGTTACCCGATTAGAATTAGATAACTAAATTGAACATCCTAGATAGATGTTATATACAAGAACCTTTTCAATCTTGAAAAGATAATAAGTCTAGATGGACTTATTCTTGCTTCAAGTTATAGCATAAAAGATTTCCTAGAGTCCATTATACTCTAGAATGGAGAAGTTAGGAATTGCTCATCACATTGACAATTCCCAAGAACTTACAATTAAAGTCTTTGAGAAACGTATCCTAAATTGGACCATTTTTCCTTTTGAAATGAAATTGGTCAAGTTAGTATGGTTGACTCAATAGAAATGGTAAACTTTCTCCTATAGTTTACATAGGATTTTTTAACCCATTTGGACAAAGTAATCCTCTAGCTGGGTGAAAAAATCAAGTAACTGTTGGATCAGAGTTAACCATTGTTCAAACATCCAAGTTAGATGTTTGAGACAACCAAACTTTAATTGCTCCAAATCAAATTCAAGTGAATCAAGACTTCTCAAAGTCTTGTGAGGGATAAGAATCCCACCTTCATTACTTAGTCCATGCACCACTCATGCCTAGAAATGGACTAGTAAGTTGAATCCACCCAATTCACATGTTTGTGCCTAGATTGCACATCCAGAAACTGTGAATTGGCCAGGGATGTGTTTAGATCCACCCTTCTTGTTCTTCACTAGTTTGTACTTTGTCTAGTTCATCAAAGTGCAAAAAGAGAGAGTGTTTTGAATCATTTGGGCAAGGACGCCACCACAGAGATGAGACATGTTCTTCTAGTTCTAGAACATGACCATGTTCTTCCAATTTTAGAACATAAGGCTCGGGGGTTGCCTATAGTATGTATATATCTCTACTTTCAAGGACGAAAATATTTTTCAAGGTGGGAAGAATGTACTAAAGTAAGTTTATGATCTAGGGGTGTGACTGGTTCAAACACATCTAAAATCAAACACCGTTTGGTAATCTGAGTCTAGGACGAGAGATCTCAAGTTTCGACTTACTAGGAGGTCTTGTGCTCTTGTGAACCAGTGATCCACTTAGCTTAGTAGTTAAGTCTCAAGGATGTGAAGGAGGAGGTCTTGGGTACAATCCCCATGGGGGACATGGGGAGAGTATTTTGCCTAAAGAGACATAGAGCCTTCTAGAAGCATCCACTTGAGTTAACTCGAGTTGAGTCGGACACTTGGCATATATAGAGTTACATGGCCGACACATGGCTGGCTAATATCCACCTGCCCAAGAAGGCCATCCCTTGGAGAGAGCTATATATAGAGGCATTTGGTTGGGAGGAGAGTCATCTCTCTAGTACGTGGTGGTCGTAATTGTCATTGTCTTGCATCCGTATCAGAGAATGACAATTACAACCACCATGTACTAGAGAGATGACTCTACTCCCAACCAAATGCCTCTATATATAGCTCTCTCCAAGGGACTGCCTTCTTCAGCTGGTGGATACTAGCAAACCACGTGTCGACCATGTAACTGCATGTGCGCCAAGTGTTCCAGTCAACTCGAGTTAACTCAAGTGAATGCTTCTAGAAGGCTCTAGATCTCTTTGGGAAAAATACTCTCCCCATGTCCCCCATGGGGGTTGAACCCAAGACCTCCTCCTTCACATCCTTGAGACTTAACCACTAAGCTAAGTGGATCACTTGTTAACAAGCACACAAGACCTGCTAGTAAGTCGAAACTTGAGATCTTTGGTCATATACTTGGATCACCAAACGCTGTCCGATTTTAGATCTCTCTGAACTAGTCGGACCCCTAGATCATAAACTTACTTTATTACAATCTTCACCCCTTGAAAAAAAAATTTAATCCTTGAAAATAGAGCTATATACATATTGTAGGCAACCCTCGAGCCTCATGTTCTAAAACTGGAAGAACATGGTCATGTTCTAGAACTAGAAGAACATGTCTCATCTCTGTGGTGGCATCCCTTCCCAAATGAGTAGGCTTGGGCAAGGTGGAATGATCCAATGGCCTGTAAAAAAGATGCTTGGGCATCCTCTATATGAAAGGGTACAAAGTAGCGCACGTCGCTTTCACAAGCTAGGCTAACAAAGATTGAGGTGTATCTCTCAATCTGTAGGTCAGATTGAGGCATGTAAGACACCGTTGGAAAGCTCTCGGAATGAACGTTTCAAATCTATTAAGCTAGCTTGAAAGTTTGAAGTCCTTGGGAAACCACAGGTGGCACTTGATTGAGGGTTCAAGATACCAAACATGGGTGAGAACAAGGTTCAAAACTGAGGTTGAGAACAAGGGCTCGAGACACCAAGATTGCGAAAAAGAAGGTTGAGAGCAAAAGGTTCAAGAGACCAAGGTTGTGAATAAGGTTCAAGAAACTGTGCAAGGTTGAGGACATCAATTCAAGGGTACCTAGGGAGTTCAAGGGACTGATCACCAAGGCTAGAGGGATACAAGAGTAGATCATTGAGGACAATGATTGACCAAGGGGGGAATAATGTAATAAATTGATAGGAAGGAGATGATTGAACCACACACTTGATAGGTAGGAGATGGTTGAACACCCTAAGAGGGAGGATTATGAATTAATCCTCAACCATGTCTTTTGGCGCAAGTGGTTAGCCCATCACATTCCTAACCAAGAGGTTGTGAGTTCAATTCCTTACATGTGGATACTCGATTGGTGGATCAAGCCAACCGCCAAATCCTATGGAGCACGCCAAGTGCTTGAAGCAAGTTCAGGTGCAGTGGAGACAAAATAGAGTGATTAGATCACAATGAAAAACCTTATCATATCATAAAACTCGATGTTCAATGATCTATTTTTGCATTAACAATTGTGCCTCTTTGGGCTTCTCAATAGTTAAATTTGATTCCTAATGGTAAACATGTAATCAATTTCTTTGATTGGAGCATCTGAAAGGTAGCTATTTTTTAAATTACACATGAAATTCTCTAATGTTTTATCATAATGCTTATGAATAAATTAAACTTAGAAAGAGTTTTGGCAGTCAATAATTCAACGTGCTTCATACACAATGAATGAAATCCAAGACATTTTCTGTTTCCTGACATTGTAAGTTCTCTTTCTTTCTATCGTGTTAGGGAAAACTCAAACAAGGCAATATAATAAACCTTTTCTGTAGACCTCAGCAAGTGCATAATCTCAACTCCCTTAATTCATTATAATGATGGAGAGATGGCTTTAAACTCGAATTTGATGTCATGATTCTGATACCATAATAGTGTGCAAAAATCGAGATCGTAACAGATAAAGTATTTGCATTAATCTTCAGATGGTAGAAGTACATTATTGCAGCCATAAATACATAAGCAGAATATTGCCAAAACAATAGATGTTCACAATGTCAATCAGAACATTACTTATTCATTGGAATGATTAACTCATTCTGAACACAAGCGCCAAATTAAAAGAATCGCAAAACATGCAGATATCTTTATAAAGGAAGAGTTCTAATGTAGTTATAGTTTTCAACACTACAACAGATCGATGGTATACCGAGGTTTTTACCGAGGAAAATGAACGCGGCTTTATTTGCCCCGACGCCGATGTAAAGGTCGGTTTGCGCGTCGGTACCAAACAGTCCGTATAGGCATCGGTATATGTGTCGGTATAGACATCGGTATAGACGTCGGTATATGTGTCGGTATAAACGTCGGTATATGCGTCGGTAATCCGCTTCTCTTGCGTCGTCTCCTGGGTGTACCGACGGTTATTCTGATGACACTACTGGGAGTACCATCGCGTATACCGACGACCATACCTGCAAAAAATTTTTTGGGCAGAGTGTTTTGTCTTTTGCTATAGCAACATTACCATGATGTTTCTTAAAAAAACACAATCCGCTCTATCCAAAAAAAACCGAGTACATGTGATGAGTACTCTAATGACAACCGAAATATGATTTCATGAAATAGAGTATTATTGTACACAAAAGAGATAATCAGAATGAACAATGAACCATGTACAAAAGAAGTTATATATTTCAATAATGAAGCATGTACAAGAGTGTGGCAAACCACTGTCATATATGACGCTTTTACAAAATGTGGCAAAGCAATGTATTGCCATATGGAAATCAAATACAAAATATTGGTCTTCCACTGCCATAAACATGCAAAGAACGTTCCATATCAACAGTCCTGCAACAAAGAACATCAATGGAATGAGATAAATTCACATGAAAATTACAAGCAACAAGTAAAAACCAAGTTTATAAATTAATTACCTCATCGCAAATGCACCCATGAAACTACCGCACCGCGTCCCTCCAAGTCCTGCAATAGTGCAGTCAACCCATGACTATATCCATAAGACTCCTCCGTTCGTGTTGGAGGACGACCCATTGCCAATTCCTGAAACAAATATAAAAAGATTAGAGAAACATATATGACAAATTCAACACAAATAAATTCAATAAATGAAATGGTACTTACAAACTCATGACGTATCGTGTCACATCCGTCGCTGCCCAAATGTGACGGTCCAATCGTATCTACACTTGAGTCCTGCAAGATCGTCGTTTCGTGTGAAAGCAGTCTTTAGACATCTCATGCATCCAGTAGGTGTACGAAACTCTGAAATTGTTTTCTTCACTTGTTGCTCTTCCATCATGTGAAGCACCCAAGGAGCTTTTGGTAACGATACTGTTCCATTGGGCTTAGTAATTGCCCACAACTCTTGCATACGACCTCGCTCTTCTAAGTCGTCCCTTTGTGCTTTTGCTTTCTTTTTTTCCGATCAAAGTTTTCCAAAGAATCTCTCCCACATTCTTGAAAATATGCATCGGGTCTACCAAATGATTGATCATCAATTCACTCCAATAAGGGAGTTCATGAAAAATGGACAACCGTTTCATGCCAACAACTGGATTTTCTGAATCCCACAGTTGTTTCCAATCGCTAGCTTTCATTTGGTGTTGCGCTTGTCGACCAATTTGTCCTTCACGTAAAACATGCCCATCAGGCAAATATCTATGATGTCCTTCATAGATAGTTTTACGTAGTGCTTTGGAATAGCGTGCTTCAAGTCATGGTCCGCATAAAGGATAAGCATGGTAACCCGAAATCGAAAAACCTGAACATTCACCATAACCAGGCCAATCATGCATTGTCCACATAAGTATGCCTTGCACTCGCACATCTCCTCTTCTTATAGGTTGAGACATGTCACGCACAGTGATCCCATCCCATAAAATGCGCAGTTCTTCCACAAGTGGTGCAAGATATACATCCATGTTTTTTACCTTATACTTACATGGTACAATAAGAGCTAATAATAAATGACCTTTCTTTGTGGTCAACCATGGTGGGATATTATAATTGACCTAATCTTAAATATCTAGACCTAAAATATGTATATTTCTATATACATGTGTATGTGCATGTATATATGTATTATATGTGCATGTGTATGTGTGCATATATGTTATGTAGGTGTTAAAACCCTAAAACCCTAATCTTAAAGATTTAAATCTAAAATATGTATATTTTTGTATGCATGTGTATCTACATGTATGTATGTATTATATGTATATGTGTGTTTGTGCATATATGTTATCTACGTATTAAAACCCTAAAACCCTAATCAGAAAGAGTTAGACTTAAATCTGAAATACTAAACCCTAAAACCCTAATCTTAAATATCTGGACCCAAAATACGTATATTTTTGTATACATGTGTATATGCATGTATATATGTATTATATGTCCATGTGTATGTGTGAATATATGTTATGTAGGTGTTAAAACCCTAAAACCCTAATCTTAAAGATTTAAATCTAAAATATGTATATTTTTGTATGCGTGTGTATCTACATGTATGTATGTATTATATGTATATGTGTGTTTCTGTATATATGTTATCTACATATTAAAACCCTAAAACCCTAATAAAAAACATTTAGACTTAAATCCAAAATACTAAACCCTAAAACCCTAATCTTAAATATCTATACCTAAAATATGTGTGAATAGCGTAAAAACCCTAATCCTATTTTTATATATTTGATGTAAAAAAAAACTTCAAAATAAAAGTAGGATTATATGTGTGTATGTATACATGTGTATATATGTGTGTGTATGTATGCATGTGTACATGTGTGTGTGTGTGTATGTATGCATGTGTATACATGTGTGTGTATGTGTATGTATGTGTATGTAGGCATGCATGTGTGTGCATGTGTGTGTACGTGTGTGTATGTATGCATGCATGTATGTGTATGTGTGTGTGTGTATGTGTATGCATGTGTATACATGTGTGTGTATGCATGTGTATACATGTGTGTATGTATACATGTGTGTATGTATACATGCATGTGTGTATATGTGTGTATGTATGCATATGTGTATATATGTGTGTATGCATGCATGTGTGTATATGTGTGTGTATGTATGCATGCATGTGTGTATATGTGTGTATATATGTGTGTGTATGTATGTGTGTATATGTGTGTGTGTATGTGTATGTATGCATATGTGTATATATGTGTGTGTATGTATGTGTGTATGCATGTGTGTGTATGTATGCATGTGTGTAAATTTATGTGTGTGTGTATGCATGCATGTGTGTATATGTGTGTGTGTATGTAAGCATGCATGTGTGTATAGGTGTGTGTATGTAAGCATGCATGTGTGTACATGTATGTGTGTATGTATGCGTATGTGTACATGTATGTGTGTATGTATGCATGTGTAAATGTGTAAATGTGTGTGTATGTGTGTGTGTATGTATGCTCTATTTCCTATCTCTATCTTCCTTTCTCTTCTCTCTATGTTCCTTTCTCTTCTCTCTCTCTTTCTTTCTCTCTCTCTCTCTCTTTCTTTCTCTCTCTCTCTCTCTTTCTCTCTCTCTCTCTCTCTCTCTCTCTCTCTCTCTCTCTCTCTCTCTCTCTCTCTCTCTCTCTCTCCCTCTCTCTCTCTCTATTAATAGAGAATAAAAGAATCACTTACAAGTATGTCCCTCTTTTGAATCGTTATCGTCAAAGCGTAATGTAGGTCGTCTATCGTCCAATTCCAAACAATCAACGCCAAAGAACTTCTCCAAAATCAAAGAAAAGAGAAATTACAAACCCTAAGGCATAGAGAAACACAAATGCTAACAGTATGCGTAGCACTTACCAAGATGTGAGATCTAAGCCGAGAGAGAGTGTGTGTAGAGAGAGAGATCCGTGTGTGTGTGTGTGCACAAAACAATGCAGGTCGCAATTCGGTTTGCGCACACAAGTTTGACAAAAGACTAGCAGTACTCAAACACACGCAAAAATGTGAAGTTTTGCTCTCGGGTTCGTGGTATGTTTAAAACTCGCTGCCGATATAGGTGCCGGTATGGGCGTCGGTATATGCGTCGATAGTTCCCAGTAAATTACCAACGTTCATACGGACGCTTATACCGATGCCTATACCGATGCATATACCGACGTGCATACCGACGGCTGCGGGTCACACCGATGATCCGTTTAAAACGGTCATACGGACAGTCACTTGACCGTCGGTATCTCTTAGTGAGATTTTCCGAGGCCTATACCGACGTCGACTGTGATCGTCGGTATATGAAGCGTCGGTAAGCCCCTCATATGTTGTAGTGCAACATGAACTAAGAGTTTTTTGGCAGTTTGTTTTCATAAAACTGCATAGACCATCAGAAATTACAAAACTTGTAATCATTACACTAGAATGTATATTGAATTGTGCAAATCTAAACAATGGTAGAATTTAGCTTACAGATTTCTAATCACATTAGGTCTCATGGTGTTCTTTAGTTTGAAGGTATTAACAGCAAATAGGAAACAACGTAGTCCATGAGTCCATCAAAAGTTGATAAGATAAAGCAATACATACTTTGACTTGGCATGAGAATGATTTGAGCACAATATCGTGAGGTTTATAAGCATGATGTTATAGCTAGAGCTAGATAAATTGGAATAAACAAACAACATTCAGAATTTCAGAGTACTCGCCTTTCATGTGTAAGCCAATAGATTTGTGATTCAATTGAACAGATGTCGTAGCTATAGGATTAGCACCTAGAAGTTGAACAATAAGAAGAGAGCCATTAGACGTGAGATTTTTCAATCGATTATGCCAATAATGATCTTGTTCTCATCAGGTTGAATCCATAATCAGTAAAACTCCCTTCAGTGAAATACTATTCCTAGCATTTGTTCCATAATCTCCTTCAACTTGCGATCTCCTTAATTCATAATACATGCCTTCATCATCATTGTATATCTATAGCCTTGTGAAGTAAAGAAAGTCCCCTTCTATATGATAATGATTGTGCACATAAAGAAAACATGAATGTGGTGTTCCCTCCTCATATCAGATGCATCACCCCTTCTAAATGTCGTCCTCAATGTCCTCCTCAGCTCCTTTGGCTTGAACGCCTCAATCCCATCTTAATAATGCCGTCAGAGGAGTATCATCCGAACACCTCCAGCTTTTTCCTAGTTCCATCAAAGCTTTTGGTTTTAGCTTTCAAAACTCTAAAATTAGAGTTGGAAAATTAGTGACTCTCATCAAAAGATTACTTGACTATATCATGCACTAAAATTCTTGCAAGCTCAAGTGGTTTATGCTTCGTTAGCAGCTATGTTTTGTTTAGTTTTAGTGATGGTTTTAATAGGTGGTGGGAATAAAGATTCTAAAATGCAAGATGTAGAATTTATATTTTCATTCACAAAAGTAGTATGCATAGACTCATTCTTAGACTCAGTATTTCTAGACTCATGCAAAGGCTCAGTGGACATCTGGAATTTAGAGCAATGAACATAATCAAATTGATTAATGAATGTGATATGTGTGTATGTGCATGTGTATGTGTATATGTGTATGTGTGTATAAGTGTATGTATGTATGTGTATGTTTATGTGTAGGTATATATGCATGTGTATGTGTGTGTATGTTTATGTATATGAGTGTGTATATGTATGTATGTGCATGTATATGTGTAAGTGTATGTGCATATGTGTGTGTATATGCATGTGTATGTGTATGTGTGTGTATATGTATGTATGTGCATGTGTATGTGTTAGTGTATGTGCATATGTGTATGTGTATGTGTGTATATGTATGTGCATGTGTATGTGTGTGTACATATGTGCATGTGTATGTGTGTATATATATGTATGTATGTGCATATGTATGTGTATGTGTATATGTGTGTGTGTATATATATATATATATATATATATATATATATATATATATATATATATATATATATATATATATATATATATATATATATATATATATATATATATATATATATGTGTGTGTGTGTGTGTGTGTGTGTGTGTGTGCATGTGTATGTAGATGCACGTGTATATGTATGAGCATGCATGTGCATGTGCATGCATCTCCATTTGCATCCATGTGTATGTGCATGCATGTGTATAATTAGTACCTTTTAATGTGTGTATGTGTATGTGTATATGCAATAATGCATGTGTGTGCATGTGTATGTGTGTGTATGTGTATATGTATGTGTATCTGCATTTGCATGTGTGTGTGTGTATGTGCATATGTATGTGTGTGCGTATGTGCGAGTCTGCATCTTCATGTATATGTGTATATGTTCATATGAATAAGTTTATGTTAATTAATGAAAATAAAACAATACAAATGATATACAAACAATGAAAAGAGTACTTAAAATGATTAGCCATATTTTATGGTTGGTGTACTTCTTGAATAACCTGAGAGAGAGAGAGAAATAGATAGAGAGAGATCAGAAGAGAGAAGAAAAGAGTGAGAGATAGATAGAAATTGAAAGAGAAAGAGATAGAAAGAGGGAGAGAGAGACAATAAGAGATAAAGATTAGAAAAGAGAGAGATTCAGAAAGAGATTGCTGGAGCTGGTAAGCACAACGTGGATCTGAACGTTGGAGAGCTCTTCAATTAGTTGCACATAAAATGAGGATCGAAGAGAGATCCATTTTTCTTTTTTTTTTCTTTTTTTTTAGTACTATTATCAGACTTTACCATCGCATAAGTTATGTAGAAACCTCATTATGTGATCATGCAATTCATGGAATAGTGATGCCTAGCTACATCGCATAAGCGATACAAAATAGCATCACATATGCGATGCTCTTGTTTTAATTTCATAAGTGATGCTAAAATGCCGATGCTCTCTTGAATGTTGCTACAAACATCAGAAATAACGTCCAAATTAATGTCGTTGAAACAATGGTGTGTGCTTGATGCCTAGTTCGACAAAATTTAAGACCATGTATCGATGAAAATGTGTCCAATTAATTGTCATTATGCCCCCATATTCCTTGTAGTGTCTTCAAAAACTCTAGGGAACATATTAGAGCAATCTAGAGTCCAAATACTCCATTGGATGGGTTTATGCTGTTAAGTATTTCCTTCATCTTTTTAACTTGCATTGGCATTATTCTCAAAGTGACATTAAATCGTATATTTAAAGCACGATTAGAATTTAGAGTGTTGTATTCGATGATGATAAGATTCTTGGATGGGGAATAAGGAATTTTTTGAGGGGTGAATCAACACAGAGATTGAGGAAGCTCGAGTCCTTATTCTACCAACAAATTTTACCGAATTCAGTCGATTATGCAGGCCAAAAAATTTATCATATAAGAAACTTTAATTGTCTCTTTAATTGACAACGAGAGATTGAGGAAGCAGCTGCAGTCCTTGGTAGAGTTAAATCTCATCCTTTGCATGCGCGAGAATTTACGGTGTATAAAAAGATGGATCTTTACCAAAAAAGGAGAGGAGACTTTGGCGGATTGGCGAATATTTTTTGAGAGAGGAAGTATGATTTAATCCGAACTCCACATAAGCTCTGGACTCGAACATTAATTACCCAATCCTCTAACAGAATCAAACATACATTTTTTAGTACTATCTGATTCGAGAGTTCAATAAAATCTGATTCTTTCGAGTGTTATTAAACAAAACATGCTTCACATTCCCTATGTTCTGGACAAGGTGCCTTTGTCTCATCATACTTTTGGAAATCATGCTTGTTCTTTGGATCTTCCAAGTATGAGAGCAAGGCTACATTTCTCGTTACATGATTTGAGGATCCAAAATCAAGGTAAAATACATGCTCATCAGACTTATCTTGATTCATTATCATGTTCATAATTCGAAAATGAATCCTCTTGAGCTTGATGATCTGTGTAGTTCTTGAAGTCTCTCCTTTTTCTGTATCCACCGTGATACTTTTTGTTGTAGGTGTTGTTTTATCCATATGAGATTTTGTATATGCCTCTTCAAGCTGCATATCCACTTCTATTATGTCCTCTTTCTCTGTAATTCCTTCAGTTTGTAAAGCAATGTTTTGTGATTTGGTAGGATAAGCCACATGTGGCACAAGTTGAGGAGCTTTGAGCTCTCTTCCTACCTTGTCTTCCTCATGTGCTTCTTCCTATTACCTCTATCTGCAAAACTAGCTTGAGAGGTGCTTCCTTCACCTTTTGATTTTTTGGCATTTTCCTTTGTTATATTTGCCATTGCTTTTATCTTTGTTAACGGTAGAGGATTGATTGAATTTCTTGTTCTCATCATTGTTCATAAGTTTGACCTCATAAATAAAGATTTGCCCCATGAGAGTGTTAAAGTCTGGGGCTTGCATATCCATGTATAAATCAGTGGCTCTTGTGAGAGATTCCCACTTGTCAGTGTGGATTCCATTGATAGCTTGCCTTACAATATGATCTCCATCAATGCTTTTTTAATGCTCCCAAGTTGTGTGCAATGTCCTTCATCTTGGTATCTTCTTGAGTGATGTGAACTCCATCCACAATTGATTCTTCATAGCTTTCATACTTGAGGAGGAGAGTGCTTTCAAACCATTCCGTGTCTCTTGAAATTTCATAGAATTCCTAGTACAAGGAAGTAAGAAATTTTTGATATAGTTTAAAATGTATGACCTTGCCAAAGCATCCTTTGCACACCATGTATTTAACCTTTCCAGCTCCTCTTGTGTTGCTTGAACTTTGTTTTTGAGTACAGGCATAAGCTCTTCTCTTGAGATATAAACATAAAACTTTATCCCTTGCAAGTAAGAATCCATCCTTAGAGACCTTGTTGAGTAGTTACTTTGATCCAACTTTTCATTTGATGTGGGGAATCCATCACCCATAATTTCCAATCTGTGACGATGGTCTAATACCATTGTGAGTGATGGCTAATGGTTAGAGATGAGAGGTTCTTCAAAAATAGAACCTGCTCTAGACCACCCTAAGTAACTCTAGAGAACATTAATAGACTCCCTAAGCTTTGAATATATGCATTTATATCATCATAGTACTTTGGATCATCATTCTCAAAACCCTACGTCAAAACAAACAACTTTTGTATACACATCAACATGAGGAAACCTTCTATTTTTGGAAGAAGGCACTCAATATTTTACGTAGATCTCATATTGTGGTAGCAAATGATTGGAAACATTTTCACCCACTCAAATGAAAGCATGAGTGAGCCTCTTTCCAAACCTATTCGGCCACTTATACTTCTTAGAAAGGAATTTTCTACTAACTATGGCATGCCCATCCATCTATTTATCTTTGATCCAATGATGTTTCTCTATGGGTTTCCTTACACCTATGATGTGTTGTGAAGAAAAGTATTGAATATTTGATCATGACCATTGTTGTGAAGAAAAGTATTGAATTTTTTATCATGAACAATGTGAATTAGTTTTCCAAAGCTTTTGAGATTATGAGAATTTGTTTATCTAAGAAAACTTCATGAGCTTTTATCTTTTGAAGATATTGTCTATCATCTTACTTGCCTTGATTCCCCTTGCCTGCACTCTCTCATTGGAACATCTACTTTTCCTCATCCATTAACTAAGCCCTTCACTCTACCACCACTCTGGTGCATGTCTAGAATACATGGTGAAATATGAGCAATACAAGGGATAGCTGATTTATATCAATAGGGAAACCCAAAATTCAAATGGGTCTTTATCTCCATTGGTGAGTAGACCATTGGAGTTTCCATCTACTATTGAACTTGGTCATAGTAAAATTCGCCCTAAAAAAAGACAAGCTTTTTACATAATCATCATTTTTTTCTTCAACACATCTCTTCCCCTATAGCATCATTCGAACTCAATGTGTTTGGTCCTACAATGATAAATTGAATTTACTGTACTGTTTCCAGAGATGTGACATTTGATGAAGGAAAGAGATGGTATACAGATAAAGAGCATAGTGTTGAAACATTGATTGCTATAGCAGCATCAAAAGGATGGAAGCTAAGTCAGCTCGATATAAAGAATGCATTTTTAAATGGATATATATCAGATGAGGTTTATATGGAACAACCTGAAGGGTTTGTAAGTTCTAGTTACCCAGATCATGTTTGCAGATTAAGACGAGCTCTCTATGGATTGAAGCAAGCTCCAAGAGCTTGGAATTACAGACTTGTGAAGTATCTCAATGACCTTGGATACCAAAGCTCAAAGGCTGATGCAAGTCTACTCGTTAAGAGAAGAGAAGGTATGATCTACATTTGTATTTATGTAGATGACATAATAATCACAGGAACCTCAGATGAAGGAATCAAGGAGGTAAAAAGATTGCTTGAAAAACAGTTCAAGATTACTGATCTAGGAAAGTTATCATACTTCCTTGGAATGGAAGCTACATATACAGATCATGGCATATATGTTTTGCAAGAAAGGTATCTCCTAAACTTACTGAAGAAGTTTAACAGGGAGAATTGCAGAGAAGCTTCAACACCGCTTGAAGTAAATCATAAACTCAGCAAATATGGTGGTGCAGAGTTTAAAGATATGAGGAAGTACCAGTCATTAGTGGGAAGCTTAATTTATGCTACACTAACAAGACTTGATCTTAGTTATGCAGTGGGAGTTCTCTCACAATTCATGCATTGTCCGAAGGATCAACATTGGGTTGCAGGACAAAGAGTTCTTAGATATATCAAAAGAACTATAAAAGAAGGATTATATTATCCTTTTACGTTAGATATAAAGCTGAGAGCATACAGTGACTTAGACTGGGCAGGAAGTCAAGATGACAAAAGATCGATACATGGGTATATGATATACCTAGGAGATAAGCTTGTAAGCTGGTGTTCAAAGAAACAACACACAGTGGCTTTATCATCAATAGAAGCAGAATATAAAGGACTTGTGGAAGCAGCTAAAGAAGTGATATGGATGTAGATCTTGTTCAAAAGCATGGGTATTGATCAAGGTATACCTATCATACATGGAGATAATATGATCTCATTGTATCTTGTAGCAAATCTATTATTTCATGCAAGAAGAAAACACATAGAGATTCAATATCATTTCTTGAGGAAAAAGGTAATGGAGAAAGAGATTGAAATAGTATACACATCTACAAAAGATCAGATATCAGATATTCTGACAAAGAGCTTAGATGGAGTAAAGACAAGCAGATTCAAAGAAATGGCAGGTATAAAGAAAAGAAGAATATATGAAAGATCAGAGAATGCAAATTTGTGATTGAGGGGCAGCTATTGAAGAATCACTCACAAATTTGACATATAGACAGACATAAAGACGAAGAAAGACAAAGAGAAGCAGAAACAAAGCATTCCGAAAATTAAGCCTTAGTGAACGAACAAATTCACGACTGTAATATAGTTCATAGAGACTTCCAAAAATACGAGTTTGTTGAAACCCGGATCAAAAATTGTATTTAAGAGAGCTCAGAGATATAGAGTATATATAGAGGAAAGATAAGAGTCCTGTGAGAGACAAGGAATAGTGATATAGAAGATGCCAGAGATTGCATATGTAGAGATGAATAATAGAACCTGAACTGTCGGGTATTCATCTAAGAGAGATGGTAAGGAATAACTACTCAGAGTAGGAGAGTTTTCCATAGCTATGAGCAAATTGAGGCCAAGCTATTTTTGTACACATCTTCTCTAATAGAAAACACATGTTCATGTGGAAATTTGAGCGCATTCTTCATATGTGAAGAAATCTGAGTACATTCATGTTACTGTGAAAGTTAGTTAACAGTTACAGTTTTCTCAGTCAATGTTTTCTGGTACATCTACAAGTTAGATCTCGCAACATACTGTAAAGGTTTTTATGAGAGATAGCTCATCTTGAAGCCAGTAGTCTCAACTATAAGTTGATCAAAAGACTTCCGTGAAAGAGTTCAGAAAGAGTTCATTTACTAAAGGAAGCTCAGGTATAACTTACTTACTTCATCAACAATCATTTGAAGTAACTACAAACAGAATTGCAGTTGATTCCGATAAGATTCCGGTACAATTACGGTGGCAATCCCGTGAAGTTCCAGTGAAATTCTGATGAGTTCAAAACACAGTTTTGAAGATTTCAGTTTCAGGAAGTTTGCTAAGCTACTGATGATTATAGAGGTGTTCTAATATCACTGTAGCTTAGTTCTTGTGGCGTGGTGAATTCCGTAGTTGAGCTTTAGGTAGTTAAGCTCACTCGCTGCGTTAACAAGTAGTACAAGAGCTCAAAAGTTGATGATGGTTCCTTAGAGCTCAACAAGTGCCAATTTTCCGCAGTCTTGTTAGTGAACAAGATTTTGCCAAAAAATCAACATGTATGCATGTATGTATGTCTGCATATGTATGTGCATTGTGTATGCATATGTATATATGTGTGTGTATGTGAATGTGTGTGTATGTGAATGTGTGTGTATGTGTATGTGTGTGTCTCTATGTGTGTATATGTATATGTGGGTGTATTTATCTATGTGTGTTTCTCTATGTGTATGTATATGTGGATGTATGTATCTATGTGTGTGTTTTTATGTGTATATGTTTGTATGTTTGTGTATATGCATGTGTATGTGTCTGTATGTATGCATCTCTATGTGTGTGTATGTGTGCATCTCTATGTGTGTGTATGTGTATATGGGTGTTTCTATGTGTGTATAATGGGGGTGTATGTATGTGTGTGTGTGTATACATTATCATTAGGATTTTTCGTGTTTAAGGGGTGCACGCAGGGTGTTCCAAGGGACTCAAGTGATAGATAGAAAAATAGAAGAAGAAGATGGAAATTCAAAGATTGATTAGATCAATTTGCAAATAATCATATCATATCTTGAAGAGTTTTTAACACAAACTTCTTCATACACCTTCAAAGATTCAAAACGCACTTTCATTTGTCATAATTGAAACTAAATAAAAGAGGTAAGAGCATGGTAATGTATGGCTTCACTTGAAGTAATGTGATTTCTTTCAATTTATTTCTCTTTCAAATCTATGTCTATGCAAAATCATGCGCAACAACAAGAGAACTTCGAGTATAGCACATGAAATGTTTTTAAAACAATTCAAATCGTCTTTGAACTAAAAGAAAACAAGTTGTATGTCCATATAATTTGTTACCTTTCTCATTCAAATAGTTCGTTTGTTAAACAAGAGATATAGAAAGATGCTCAAAAAAACTTAGGGACATCATTCGAACATGCCAATATGCAGAAGTTAAACCGTCCGAAAAGTTTGATGAAGTATTTTTGTCACGATAAAATACTCTTATTGTTTCACAACAGCACACTTTGAGTTTGAAACTCAAGCGCCACCAAGACGGACTCTCATACCATATTCACCAAGCCACACACACACACACACATACACACATATATATATATATATATATATATATATATATATATATATATATATATATATATATATATATATATATATATATATATAGCTTTCCACCAATATATATTCTCACTGCATAGAATGCATGTCAAGTCATATCTGCAAAGGGGTATGCTAGGTTTCACTAAGCAACAAATGTGATATGATCATGGTGCATGCAAGTTGAACCAAAAATCTTTTTTTGTCTGCATCGTGAGACTCAATGATTATAAAACAATGTAATGTTTGGATCAATAAGTAAAGCACAATTTTATTTGTGTAAGACCATGAACAAGAACACAAACACCTTCATCTTTTTATGAGTCTCATTTGACGAAATAGATTATGTGATTAAAACAAAAGAATATGGAAGTTTATTTTGTGTTTCACTAAGCGTTGAAAAGAAAAACATAAACAGATATAGTCCAGAATTTCCTCAGATTGTTTCGCATATGTAGAGATCTCAAACAAATCTTATTGATTTGACCACAAAGAATGTCACAAAGTATTATATTTGTTCCATGTGACTTTAATGGAGTGATGGTACGTTAATCAGGCATACTTGCTTTCGCACCCAAAACATTTTGAAACGCACCTTTAGGAACACCCAGATCTATTCTACTCCATGAAAGCATTACTTTAGGTGTGGAATGCATCGCAAGCATATCCTCCCATTAGGCATTAAATGTTAACACTAGAACAAAATTAAATCAACACACCTACAACATCACTTATGGATTTCATCTTGTATTGTGCGATGTGAATTCAAGAGGAATCTCCTAGGATGTGAATAAATTTTGAGAACTTTAACTAGCATAGTGACGATGAATTATATATATATATATATATATATATATATATATATATATATATATATATATATATATATATATATATATATATATATATATATATATATATATATATATATATAACGGAATAAAAAACAAACAGTAAGTACATAGGATGATAGCACTGTTGGAAATTGATGAATTTTACAAAATGTGTTCACTCACTATAGCAAAGTGCAACTAGTTAAACAAATCGTAGGAGAAAACAAACAATTTGTATGTATCATGTGTGAATGAGAATTTGTATGTATCATGTGTGAATGAGAATTACACCTTTCACCATACGAAAATGAAGGCCGATTGGATTCACTTCTATGCTACGAAATTTGAAACAATTTATGTGGCTCTACATGCAGAAATCATCTTGAAATTGGCTGACAAGCTCCTTTCTCTGCACTGTTGACCCCATTTACTGTGTTAGCTCCATTTTCTTGGATAGTTAATGCAGGCATCATCAATCTTCTAGCATTTGATTCTAAGTAGCGACTGATCAGCAACTAACCACACAAAGAGAAGCATAACTAATGTTCTACATGAATATAGATGTGTAAATCATCACCATTTCTATCTTCAAATTTAATGTGTGCAAACATCATTCCTCCTCGTTGCCTCTACATCGACTTTCCTCTGGATCATTGTGTTGGGATGGAACACACTCCTTTAGATTGATAGAAACGACTCTGTTGCATAGCTCAGGTCTGTCCAATCCATGCCACTGTTGTCACCCTTTTCTTGAATTACAACGAGCCCCCCAAACAGAGCTAACAAAATTCCTGTATATTCTCTCACACACTGCCACTCTAGCGCTTTTCTTCCTTTGTCAACCCTCTGAGAGAGAGATCAGAAGTTGCACCTCCTTTATTATTGTTGTCCCCCACGTGCCTTCTTTAGATCATATTTCTTCTAGGAGAACGATCCTTCTTCCCTCTTCTATACCTTTTTAGTAAGTACTTAACACATATAACACGCATCTTTATAGATATACACGTAGTTTTGTTCCAGTTTCTTTTGTTTTTATTTTATTAATTCTTTTTTTATACCTTTGAATGTTCGTTTCACACTTTTAATGATTGAATTAATATGCATAAACCGTGCTCATAAACAAGTAATGTACACACATTACATTCCTACATGATTTTTAGTAGATGCATACACTCATAGTGAAAACACATATCATCACTCACATTGTAAATTATACATGCACAGAAGTATAATGATACTTAATATATAAAACAAATGTATGTATATATAGATGCTATGTGTGGGACACAATTATCCTTGCTACAAAACATTCACATCCATGGATCATGAGTGAGTGTTCTCATATTAAGTTACAATTCTCATTGTATACTGATGGAGTGAGAACTTCTCAACAATTTCTTAATATACCATCAAATCTTTTCAAAGACTTAAATCAAGATTCAACTCTCATTGTATACTGATGGAGTGAGAACTTCTCAACAATTTCTTAATATACCAACTAAGTACTACTTGGACAGATAGAAATAAAATCATAACTCTCATTATTTCAAACATTATTTCAAAGAGAAAAAGACTCTTGAGTAAATTTTTTCTTCATTTCTTATCAAGGAAGGGAGAGAGGATCTCTCCGACATTCACCCCCACCAAACATGCACGTTGTCTTCGATGGGCCTAACCTGCAAACCATGGAAGGCAATATCAAATTCTTTTGGAAAATATTTCTTGAATTATTCTCAAATAGTATATGAAATATGCTCCTAAAGGTGAGTACAACTTTTGATAGTAAAGTTTGATCAATGCATGAATTTGAAAGCAAGTTTTAGAATGTCCTATAGAACTTATTCAGATAGTCATGGTACTAGCTCTTCTATTAACTCTATTCAAAAGTAATAAATATTCTATATAAGTGTTTTATCCCTCATCTCCTATCCACTTGCCATAAAATATATCTAACTAATTTCTCTATAGCATACATCAGCCTCATATTGCCCGCAATACATTTTTGAAGTGTTTTCAAGACAAAAGCTGACTCATGATAAGTTTTTCTTTATATTTTCTTCTTTGGTTTTTCATGATATGTTTTCATTTTCGCATTTTTCTTTTATCATGTTGCTACAACCATTAATGTACTGCATTATGTATCTATTTTTTTTTCAATTCTCCACTTTTTGTAAGAGGGGAAATGCTTAACTCCTATTCACAGCAGAGATTCTAGAGGTATGCTATAGTGGGGACAAGGATCTCATCAGCTAAATGATTTAGAAACTAAGATAGCCTACCTATAAAAAATAATTTTACTTCTACCAAAATTCATAAGTCAAGTGTTCCCTCTTCTAGCCTTATGATAGCCATAGGGTCTCTAATTCCTATCTTCATCTCACACATCCATACTTGAGTTTTGATTTCTTTGTTTCATAATTTTAATGATTTTCCTTACATATTAGAAGAATATATACATCTAATCATGAAATTTATAGACAACTAAAAAATAAGCCAAGTTCAAAACTCTTTCACTTGATTATTTTGGCTCACCCTCAACGTTGTTCATAATCCAAACATTCCTTCAATTGCCTGCATAGATAACTCTTATTTTCTCTTAAAAGGTTTCAAAGTCTTTGTTGACTTTCTTATATCTTTTTTTATTTGTTTAATAATATTTTCAATCATTTCTTTTGTTCTTTATTTATAATTTTCTCTTCATCAAGTTCGTTAGGTTTACTCTGATTAGCTTCTTAATTCTTAATCTCATAACCTAATTTAATTTTTTATTTATTCACTTTATTTTGATCAAGTAATGCATCATCCTAAAAGACTGATATCACATGTGATATAATAGTCATCATGTTTTTTCATCACTCGTATTGATTGCTCATTTTCTAGCATTATTTTTTCTTGTTCATTTCACTCAAGTTTTTGGTTTTCCCAAGTTTTTTATTCATGAACTATTTTCTCTTGATTATTCATCAACATCTTAGTTTCTTGGTTAACTATTTTAGCACCTCTATGTTTCTTTGGTCTCCATTGATTTTTATATGTTGGTATCATTCTTGATTTTCTTGAGTTTTCTTCTATTTGAACACAAAGTTATTTCATTCCTCCTCGACCTAAGTTTAACGGCAAGAAAACATGAATGTGAAACATATATATTTGCCTCTCAACTTTCCACTCTATTTTCTGGTTACATGTATATTCATATGCAATACAGTTATCATAGCTATGACTGATCTGGTGACACCAAAAACATTGAATAATGCATTTCTTAACTCTATTTCATTTTATAGGTATCATTCTAGATGTGGGTTTTCTAAGATCATGTGAAGGTTTCTGATCAGATGAATATGCAAACAAAACTTTGGACTCTTACTTCATGTTCATGGTTAAGTTTGAATCCTTGTTATTCTTTCTTTTGACTGGTCAAAATTTCAACTTTATTTTTTAATTCTAAAGTTTCATAATCGAGTGTCTCTTTTCAGTTTTTAAAGTTATTGCCCATTACTTGCATACTGTGAGACATTTCATTTATGGTTTGCATTAAAGTTAGTATATTCCCAATTTTTTCTTATATCAATTCATGCACTCTCATTTCTATTTCTTTAAACCTCCCTTCATATCTTCTAAGTCTCTATTCAATCAATTCATTCAAATCCGGTCTGATCTTATCTTGTGTGTTATATTTAGTGAAAATCTTTTGGTTATCAGGACTAGAGACCTCCCAAGATTCTTTGATTAGCTCGGTCTTAAACTCACTCCAACGCACATCTTTATGATCCTGAATTTGTTTAACAATCGATCTTTGTATAGTTCTTTCAAACTATGTACTCATCATAGTTTATGATAGACCATGAAGTTGAGCCTCCTCTTCAAAAATATGCAAATATTCATTGAGATTAATGCCTATAAATTTTCCTTTCTCAAAAAGGATAGATTGAACTACTTTAGAACCATTCTTCTCAGTGTTCAAATTGTAAAGTACATCTCCCACTTTCATTTGCCCTTTTGTATCCATCACTCACTTATGTTTTTTGCTAGTGTAACTATTGCTCAATTTCTATTGGAATCCAGTTGAAGATAGAATATAAAAAGTGGGCATGTGATAATGCTAAATGCAACTATGTGGTATAAAACCTTAAATTCTTTTTTTTACTTAGAAATGAAATGCAAAAAGTTAAATGAAATGAAATGAAAAAATGCACAAAAATTCAATGAAATAAAATTATGCAAATGATTATTTCTAGTTTTCCAAAAATGCAAGTAGAAAAACATTTTCCTATATTTGAGTTTTAAATATGCAAATGGACATAGTTTAGATAATTGTTACCTTATTTTGGCTTGAAGAAAAGGCTAAACGTGAGTGTATGAGTGAAAATCTATATACATTTTGTCAAAATAATTCCTAATACAAAGAAATTTATGTGAGTGAATGTGCCAAAGTGTCAGCTTCATTTCAAGGAGAAGGTGAAGCGATGAGGTTCAATCTTGTATATGCTTCTATGGAGGTGCTCATGTCATAAGACCAGCCCTCAACACCCAAGAAGGTTCACAAGTTGTTGTTCACGCTACCACATCAATGGAAGACAAACGATGACTTTATATCTACAAAACAGAGAAAATGTTCATTCATAAACCAAATATCAAACACACATCACCTGAGATTGTCGGGCCGTGGATTTTCACGTCAGGTTCACCAAAGAATGCGCCCAAGGCATGCACGAATACCATGGAGTGGATCAGCTCCGATTTTGTAGTAGTTTTATTATGTGACTACACGTGGGGTGTTTATGAGTGCACTTTAGGACTTGAGATGGGGAAACAATGCCTTGAAAAGTGTTTGTTTGTATTCTAGTGGTAAATGCTCATGATAAACATCATTTCACTATATGCAAGTGTTTTTTTTCTTTTTAGTCAAAGTGGTAATATAAAGAAGAAATTAAAACTCATATAACCAAAATAGCTCAAAATAAATTATGTAAATTTAAGTACGAGTTTCTAAAGATTTTTTAAGCTCATTTTCAATGAGGTAGTAATATCTGTGTGAAATAGAAACTAATATAGCAACCCTATATAACTTATGAAAATACAAGAGTTTCAAGATTTAAGGCAATAGGTTTTAATTTTCATCTAATAAAGGTCAAGGTAGAAGGTTTTGAGGGACTATAGCTTCCATCTTCTGCATAGATCTCCACCTTCTCGTTCGTAATACTCCTCAATATTAGGTGCTCTTCAATGTTATACAAAAGCACTAGAAAAACAAAACAAAGATATAACACACACACACACACATATATATATATATAACACATATGCATGTTATTTTGGTATATCTCACATATGTCAACTTATTCGAGTATAATACTATATTTATAAAATCTCTCTAAATGGTCACTTACGTAGACTCACACACATGTTCAAACGCATATAACAAATATTTATTTACTAATTGATTTTAATAAATTACATACTTTTTTTATTTGAATATTATCTACTTATATATTACATTTTAATATAAGTTTATTAACATATACAATTTATTAGTTTTTGACCCAATCTTAAACTAATACATATTTTTTTTATTTTTAATATAGACCAACATTTATAAATAACTAAATACTTATCCATTTACTCATCAGGGTTTAGAAACATATGAATATACATGCACAATTCAATGAAGACATCATACATTCGATTTTTGAGGTAAAACAATTGAATGTATTCAAACACAAAGCTATTCAATCTGCAAAAAACAAACCGATCATCAATCCAATAGATCTCATTCTCTTCAAGCCGACTCAAAATTTAGGTTACATGCATACATGTATACATAAGCTCATGGACTTAGGGAACTCAAAGGTACCCACACATACTTATA